>PVHP010036575.1:0-17834 GCA_004024765.1 Zapus hudsonius | reverse complement strand
GAAGAATTTTCTCTCCCCACCAAGCCTCTAAATCCCCTTTCTCATCAATATGCTGGTCGGCACGTCTATTTAATATGGATTCTTTCTCATTTTCCCTCCCGGTGCCTCTCCCCCACGCTCAGTCTGATTATTTCTGTGTTTTCATTAAGAACATTTTCCATTTGCCAGTCCAAAAAAGCACCTTCTCGATATGACGGCATCATTTCCTGCAGAGAGGACTCTTCTCCTTCACAGCCAATCACAAAGGCTGGTTCAAACCAGAATTAACCTTCAACTCTTTTTCCTCAAACACAGATGGAAAGGTCAGAAACTGACCCTTGAGACAGCCTCCTGCCCACTTCTGAATGTAAATTCCAAAGATATTTCGAGGATCCTGCTAGCAGATTCTCCCCTCTGTTTCTCTTTTATTCCTCTCATGCACTAATTTGGCAAAGTTAAGAGAAAAGTAATTCCAGCAGCTTAATAAATGTCTCTTGGACATCTTCAAGGATAACATTAGAGACTGAGTCTGAGGAGGCACGGTCAGATGACTGGTTTTATTAGAATGGGTTATTCGTGTGTGGAAAGCTCTAACTGATTTAACAAACTTTTATTAAGTTTGTGGACTAGAATAAAGGATGAATACAGTTAGACCTACACCTCTGAGAAGCTCCACTTGAGACAGTAAGTTGATATTTCCAATAGAAAGTGTTCCATGAGCAACAAAAAACTGCAAGGGACAGAGGAGAGAGAAAGGGACACTTTATTAACATCAAGAAAGGAAGTAAAAAAATCAGTATCAACACACTTGGGCCAGGAGGACCGGGCTGAGTACTAGGCTATCCATGGTCCCCTGCCACAAGGACTGATCCAGGCAACCCATGGAGGAGGATATCCAGCTGATTGGGGATGGGGAGGGGGACATTGGGGAATTGGGGATAACAACTCATTGTTTGCCCACTGAATAATGTAACTCATTATGCACAATAAATATATATTTAAGACTTAAAAAAAAAGAAAGGAAGGAAGGAAGGGAGCTGGGCAGGGTGGCACCTACCTGTAATCTCAGCACTCAGAATGCTGAAGCAGGATGGGCATGAGTTTAAGGTCAGCCTGGGAGACACAACACAACTCTGTCACAAACAAGCAAAATTCTATATTAAAGGGAAGGCTCCACAGACAAGGAGCCTTCTTTGACAAGCTTTAATGCATGAGTAGATCTTTGGCCATGGTCTCAAGGAATACTGAGAGATGGGGAGAGGAAGGAGCAACAGAGAAACTGTCATTATACTAAGCACAAGGCTGGCCTGCCTCTAAGTGGATAATGTGGTTGAGTTTTCTTTGGACAGATGGAGGTCCCAACACTGAGACATATCCCAAAACACCAGAGAATTCTTTCTTTAAATGACAGAAATGGACTGGATTTGTGTTAACCAAGGCTAAGTTATGGACAGGCTCTTTTTAATGGGAAAAAAGATCTTGGCAGACACATAATGTTGACTTAACACATTTTTATTATGTTCTGTACAAATATAAAACTGGGTATAACTTCTTGTATCAAGCAGCTATAAAGTCATATTCACTTACGTGAATACAAACACAACTCAGAAAGCAATAAAATACATTAATTTAAAATAACAAATAACACTGTTTGGCAGAAACTGAATTGCCATTCCCAACACGAACAGGGTACATGTTGGAATTTGGTGTGTCTACACTTCTCTGTGTCATATGATGACTATATTTCCCTATCAGTTCTCTGTTAAAATTACTGGAAACTTGAACTCCCACAGCATGCCTGAAAATATTTAATCTCAATTTTATAAAATGCATAATTTATTTATTAAACCCAACTCTGTTCTTTTAGCCATCTGTTTATGACATCAACTCAAAGTCTTCATTTATTTAAAAATAAAAAGCTTCAGAAGCCGAGCGCGGTGGCACACGCCTTTAATCCCAGCACTCGGGAGGCAGAGGTAGGAGGATTGCCATGAGTTCAAGGTCACCCTTGAACTAAATTCCAGGTCAGCCTGGACTAGAGTGAGACCCTACCTCGAAAAACCAAAAACCAAAAAACAACAACAAAAAAAAAAAGCTTGAATGATCAATGCTATAGCCTAGGAAAATGTCTTTCAATTATAAATGCTCATTGGAAAATAAGTCTTGTGTGTGTGTGTGTGTGTGTGTGTGTGTGTGTGTGTGAAGTCCCAGAGGACTCATGGTGACATTAGGACCCCTGATCGAAGTCACAGGAACTAATCATTGGACTCACGGGTACCAGCCTCCACCCAAACTGAGAACATGTCCTCGGTGAAATTCCCTGGATATTCTGACAATAGAAACTGAAAATACAAAATACAAAACTCTCATAAGAAACTTGGAGGCCTGTAAGGTTCTGTTTGGGGATTGCAGGATATGATTGAAAAAAAGCTCCAACCCTTCCCGATTCTGAAGCTCCCCATTATTCCAAATCAGTCACAATAAAAATCCAACAGATGACCATTTCAGTTCTGTGCATTCATCTGTCCCCCCATTCATGGTTCCCTCATTCCCTGGGTAGTTCAGAACCCCGTCTTCACAGAATCTTCTGTGACAAAAGTGTAGATTAGATCCACCCAATCCTTCCAAGGGTAGCACACAGTCTAACCACGTCTTTGTGTGTGTAAATGTTTCCTTCTCACCCTTTTAATTTTAGATTTCTCACCCAGATAGTTCAGATATAAAGAAATAAGTCCAGAGGAAACTGTTTGCTAAGGGGAAAGAAAGAGAGGCTCTGGACACACCAGGGAGGTGGTGAGCCCTGGGGACATTTCAGCCCTGAACATCTGGAGCCTGAATCACATGAGTGATGACAGCGAGAGTCGCACAATTATAAACTGGGCAGATTTGAAAATTGATCCCGAATCAAACAACCACTAATTTTCCTGGTCCCCTCTGGCAATCATCCCTTCAAACTATTCAGGCTTTCAAAATATGAAAATAACGAACCTCTGGCGACCCACCCCCTCGGCTGGCTCCTCTTCCCTTTCCCCTACCCCCCCCCCAAGCACCCCTTCTGGTTGGCTATCTATATTCAAATTACACTGTCTAAGCTGTTCCCTCTCAAAGTTCAAGAAGACTTGATTCCCCCACAATGGCTGCTAAACTATAATTGCCTGTTGTATCCTTTGGCTCCTTTAAAATAAATGGTGTTAGATCTGCACTTGGGCTAATCTTCGGGAATCTGACCTGTCATTATACAAACTTCTAAAAATATCAGATGGCACTTCACAGTTTCTGCTTTGGTTTCATGTAATTCCTCTTCAATGTGCTTTATTTGAACCTGCTAACCTGCTTTGAAGAAAAAAAATGGGTAGCTGGCATCGCCTGTCATTTGCTGTGTCTGCCTCCTTCTCCCAAGGCCTCCTGTGAGAATGCTGGTCTCTGGGTAGTTGAGTAAAAATGAGACGGATGAAATAAAGGAAAGGCTTATTGACACGCGTATTTCCCTTCGGTCTCCTGCAGTCGCAGAAGAGAATGTGTTTTTCTACTTTCTCTCAACTAGGACATCCCGGAAAGGCCACAGTGATAGAAAAAACGAATTTAGTATGCGGCACTATATCCTAGCCTGCTTTGTGCTGTTATAACAGAATACTTGAGACTGGGTGATTTATAAACAGAAGAAATTTATGTCTCCCAGTTCTTGGAGGAGAGAGAAGAGAGAGAGAGACAGAAGAGAGAGAGAAGAGAAAGAGAGAAGAGAAAGAGAGAAGAGAAAGAGAGAAGAGAGAGAAGAGAGAGAAGAGAAAGAGAGAAGAGAGAGAAGAGAAAGAGAGAGAAGAGATAGAGAAGAGAAGAGAAAGAGAGAAGAGAGAAGAGAAAGAGAGAAGAGAGAGGCGAGAGAGAAGAGAGAAGAGAAAGAGAGAGAAGAGATAGAGAAGAGAAAGAGAGAAGAGAGAGAGAAGAGAAAGAGAGAGAAGAGAGAGGCGAGAAGAGAGAGAAGAGAGGGAAGAGAGAGAGAAGAGAGAGAAGAGAGAGAAGAGAGAGAAGAGAGAGGAGAGAGAGAAGAGAAAGAAGAGAGAGAAGAGAGAGAAGAGAGAGAGAACATCTTTTCCTAGGCATTGGAGTTTGAACCTAGGGTCTCATGCTTGCCAGACAAGTGCTTTACCACTGAGCTATATGCCCAGTACTGCAGTCAGTTCACATTGCTGGGATGAACATCAGAACCAGGTACAGTTTCGGGGAGGAAGGGAAGGGGGAAGTTCCATCCATGGTGGAAGAAGCCGTTTCCATGCATCCAAGCAGAGAGAAACAACCAAGCAGCCAGCAACACCAAAAAGCAGCAAGCAGAAACCTGTAGCAAACAGCGGAGACTCTGCCAGAGCTTACACCTTTGGTCTGCTTTTCGGATCCACCCCCAAACACACCTTAGGGCTGGACCCCAAGATCCACCCCCAGGGACACCTCCTCCTTTAGCCAAGTAGTTGGAGATCCAAGTTAAAACCTTAATAATAAAATACCTGAGTCCATGGGGACCTAGATTGAAACCAGCACACCCAGACTCAGTGCTCAGAGCGGGAACCTACTCACTTCTACCTGAAACAGTCTACTCCCTTCATAATGGTATTCACCCGCTCATGAAGGAAGCTCTCTTGTACCCTAATCAGCTCCTGAAGGACCCACCTCTCAATCCTGTGCTGGGGATTAAGTTTCAACCATGAACTTCAGAGAGCGCATTCAATGCCCTACCCAGCGCCTCTCTGTACCTGCTCAAGGCCAGGCATTGCACTGATTATGGTTAGTATAGACAGTTAGGAGAGCCCCACTGGCCTGCATCAGGCCACATCTCGCAGGCATCGCAGCATCATCCAGGGTCTGTCATGAAGCCCTGCTCGGTGGTCCAGTTCTGACTGGAGGCCTTCCTCCTCAGCCAAGTCTACCCTCATCAGAGAATCTGCCCAGGATGGGTCCTCCACATGGCAGAAGGGGCCCTGGGCTTTTCTCTTTTCTTTCCAACTCAACAAGTATATCTCAACCTAGGCAAGACTGGATAAGCTCAATGGTAGAGGTGGATGCAACAGAGAGTCCTTGTTTAATGGGTATAAAATTCCAGTCTGGGAGAATTCTGAGGTGAATGGTGGTGTTGGTCATGAAACTGTGAAATAGACTTAATGACAGGAAACAGTCCACTTTAAGTGGCTAAAACGGGGAATGTTATGTGTATTTTGCCACAATTAAAATCAGTGAAGCCCCCACGATGCACTGAATAAGATGTAGTCTATGTTTCTGAGAAACTTAAGAGAGAGAATTTACATGATGGTTAATTTCTGGTTGTCAACTTGGCAGGAATTAGTCCCTTAGGCACAAATCTCTGGGAATGTCTGAAGGATTTTCTAGACTAGGTGAATTGAGGGGTGGGCTCACCTTAACTGTGGGTAGAACCATTCCGTGGATAAGGGTTCAACTAAAACAAAAACAACCCTAACCTTAACCTGCGGTTAAGGCACTTGCCTCCAGTGCCTAAGGCCCCTGGTTCAATTCCCCAGGACCCACATAAGTCAGAACCACAGGGTGGTGGCCCTGTGCGCTCTCTCTCTCTCTCTCTCTCTCTCTCTCTCTCTCTCTCTGTATCTCTGCTTGAAAATGAATAAATAAAATATTAAAAAAAGAAATGTAGTAAATAAGTAAAGAAGATTAAAAAAATAAAACAAAAACAAAAACGGGCAAGTGAGGCAAGCAGCAGCAATAAGGAACAATCTCTGCTTCTTGGTGGACTAAATGTGAGCAACACCTCAAGCTCCTGCCACCACGCCGGCCTGTAACCTCAAACTGTAAGCCAAAATAAACCCTTAAGTTGCTTCCTGTCAAGTATTTGATCACCGTACTGAGAAAATAACTAACACAGTGTAGACGAATAAACAGATAATCCCAACACCATGGAGTAATAGATTTCCAAGAGGGTATTTTCCTAGTGCCCTGAAATCGAGGAATCAGCCCCCCAGCCAAACATCACAGGTACCAGGACTCGAAGACCCCTGAAGAGTCCTGCAAGGAGATGTCAGCAGGTGATATGGGACATTGCCCCATGGAGTGACCTTATGAGCTGACACGTACCGTGAGATGTCACAACAGTTTATCTGCTGGGAAGACAGAAGGGACCATGTCAACTCTGGCAAGTGTGGAGTTATAAGGAGAGGCTTCTCCTTCCATATTCTGCTTCTACACGCTGTGAAAACATCTCAAACAGCGCCAGATGTGTGCACTGGTAATGCTGACAAGCAAGAGAGACCCATCTATGACATCCCAGCTGGGCACTTTGTTGCATCAGGGCACCCCGGTCCTTTAGGGAGCTGTCTGGTGAGTGATCCACGGAGAGAGGGTACTCAGAGGAGCTGTGTTGGGTTCCAAAAGTTTAGCGCACAGAGTGCTCCCCGTGTCTTGTCCCGATAGCTTGCAGGCATGAGGTCCCCTGGAGTCATCTGAACCATCAGGGCTTGGAAGCAATGTGGGTGTCATGTGCCCAGGAATAAATTCCTCCACATCTCAGTTACCAGAAGGGAGCAAAGAAGACAGCCAGTGAGTGGTACCCAGGGCTGCGGGTGAAGAGACAAGATGCCCAGCCCAGAGCAAAGGTGGAAGGGCATCTGTTGCAAACCTTAATCGCCTTCTCTGTGTGTGACTATATCTTGTTCAGAGGCGCAAGGCCTCCCTCAGCCACAAGACTCGAGGCTTCTTCATCTCAGTCTTCAAGAAGTTTTATGCCCTTTCTGGGTTTTTTTCTGCCTGTCTTTGCCATGTTCCCAAAACCCAGGTCACAGAGATATTGTCTTTTTGATGTCAGCCAAGACAGGTTTTCCTAAACTCCTGAGAATAGACAGCTTGAAACTCTTGGATGAGTAGAAGGGAATGGTGCATCTTTTTAAGCTCTTGGCTTGTTATGGACCTATAATAGCATCGTGTGATAAGAAAGCAAGTCCTTGTTCCAGCTGGGAGGCTCTTGTCTGAATGAAATAACGAAGGAGGGTCACAGTCATCTTCATCACAGCAGTAATGATCGTTGTATTAGTGTCATTAGCTCATCTTTATTGAAATCTTAAATCTGGCAGGCAAGGTGCTTTTCCAGTCTAATAGCTCTTATTTCTCAGAACGGTTAGCTCCCCAACAGAGACATCTATGCAAATGAGGACCGAGTGAGTACTCACTTGTGACACTCACATACCCTCCTTCCCAGCCTCATGGTGACGATTTTTATTAACCTCTTTTTATTAATGGGAAAATTTAGAATCAGAGTGATTGAATAACTTGGCCAAAGGTTATCCAGATAAATTAAATGACTTTGTCCTTGAGCACAAGGCATTAACATAATATGATGTCAAGTTACCAGATTCGGAGCCACCTAGGAGACCCGGCTCTGAGAGTGTCTCTGAAGGCAATCCCAGAGAGGTCTGACTGGGGAATGAAGACCCTCCCTGAATGTGAGTGGTGGTATCCCAGGAGCTAGAGAGCCTGACTGCATGAAAAAGGAAAAAGGAGAAAAGAGGGGTGAGAACTCCCCACTTTCTGCTCCCTGACCCAGAGATGGGAGAGCTCTAGCTGATGGGTGGGGTCCCCACTCGTGTACCCACCATGAACACTCCACCTCCTCTCCTCCATGATGGACTGTCTGCTGTCAAACCATGAGCACAAACAATCCTTCCTCCTTCACTTGTTCTCGTCAGGATTTGGTCACTGCAACGAGAAAAGTAACCCTCATCCGCTGCATAGGGTCGGGGCCGGAAGAAAGATGGAATTTGAACCCAAATACTGAAATGCTATCATCTAAAACCAAAATTGGCAGCATCGATTGAGGAAGGCATTTCTACTTATCTGGCCAACCTGAAAATCTGCTGTTGTTTCCTGAAAGATTTTCTGGGGAAGGAAGGCACTGCATTCATTCTGAGTACATGTACGCTAGAATGCATGTGTGATAGTAACCTGCATTACTCTTGTAATAACTTAAAAAACGGATAATATCAGGCAGGGGTGGATACCTCCAGCCCCAGGTTCTGGGGTGCTGATAGATAAGTTTAAGGCCAGCCTTGGGGCTGGGGGTGTGTGACTCCATGGGTAGAGCACTTGCTCTGCGTGCATGAAGACCTGAACTGCATTCCCAGCACCCCCACAAAAGATGGGTGTGGTCACACATTCCTGGAAACCCAGCACTTTGTGGGGCAGAGAAAGGAGTATTGCTGGGGTTTGCTGGCCAGCCAGTCTAAAGAGAGAGACAGAGAGAGAGAGAGAGAGAGAGAGAACTAGTGGGAGACTCCACCCAATGTCCTCCCTGGCATATTCACATATGTGCAGAGATGTTATCTGCACACATGTATGTTTACCCACATGCCACACATAACACACACATACACACATAAACACACACATGCACACATACATACATAAACACAGACATGTACACACATACATAACACACCTACACACATAAACACACACATGCACATACATACATAAAACACATACATACATAAACACACACATACATAACACAAATGCATACTCACATATACATACATAAACACACATACATAACACACAATACACTCATAAACACACACAACACACATACACATACATGCATAAACACACACATACAAACGCATACATAAACATACACACACATGCATACACACACACACACACACAGAGGCCAGCCTAGGCAACTTACCAAGACCCTGTCTCAAAATAGAAGTAAAAAAAGGGCTGGATGTGGCTTGGTGGCAGACCTGCCCAGCCTGCATGAGACTCTGAGTTCACGTTGCTTGGTACTGAAAAAAAAACTTTTGATAAGTATTAAAATGTTTTCTCTTCTCAATGTGGTCTGACTAAGAAAAGAAAATATGACCAAAGTATTTATAAGTTCCGATTTAATTATAGTATTAACACTGAAAACACACACTTTTCTAGAATAACCTACGAGAAACGAATGTGATCTTCTGTACGGGAAGGTTCGGGAAACTTTCAATGTTGATTTGTTCATAGGACACTTTCATATCTCACAATTGAGCTTGGTGTGCCAATCAAATATACTGACATTCAGAAGATTTGTCGTGCCTAGTTTAGAGCGTTTGGGGAAATAACACAGCATTACTGTTCAACCATTGAGTAGCTTACTATGTGCCATCTGTCTGTCTGTCCATCCATTCATTTATCTAAGCTATCATCTCACTGTCTTAAATTCATTTGGTATCCAACCCTCCCTTTAAGAGGTGGCTAGTAATTTTCTTATTATTCCCATCTCAAAATAGGATAACAGTGTTAGTCAGCTTTCCATTACTATAACAAACACCTGGAGTTAACCACCTATAAGGAGAAAAGGTCCATTGGGCTCATTGCTTCAGTTCACGGTTGCTTGGCTCTCTCGCAAGGCTCCACCTTCCAAAGGCTCTCCTAGTAGGTGTGGGGGGTTAAGCATGAGGCTTCATCACAAACCCATGAGGTGATGGGGAACATTTGCCATTCAAATCCCCACAGTGGGTATGTGATCATTGGGCACCAAGAGAGTATCTCAAATATTAATCTAACCCCCTTCCTACACCAGAAGGGGTTAAAAATCTCTGCGACCAAATATTGCCTCAATGAAATTTGGTAACACTAGTCTCACTGAAAAGTTAATAGCATTGCAATAATGTTAGTGTTACTAATTTTGTTGGCTTGAAATACCATTCTTTTTAAACAGTCCCCAAATAGATGATATTGATATTCAGAATTCCAAAACCAGTTCAGCCTGTCCAACGAGCCATTAAGCATGGATTGTTTTTGGAATGCCTCACATTATTAGTTCTCCCAACTCTTCCAAAAGGAAAAAAAATCTTACTGTGATGTCAGTCAGAAAGATGATCCTAGAGGGGGGAGAGAAAGGTTTTATCATTATTTTTACTAAAAGCAATAATTATCAAAAAAAATCACCTAGCATTCGAAATTGGAATCGTCATAAACTTTGGCTCTTTTCTCAAATCGAATATGTCTTCCAAGAACCAAATCTCACCATGGATCATGTGCTCTGTCCCCCAAGAGTCTTTCCAAAGAAGACTTCCAACAGTGTGTCCCGTGCTGGGATCAAGATTACGGTACCAGTGTGCAGCTTAAGTACATGAAGTGGGTGATATTCATTCAGAAAGGTTATTATTGTCCAGTATGTTTTCTTTCAAAAAGTCAGTCCTTAACATACATACTTCATATGTTCCAGCCCCCCCCCCACAGTAGGCGAAGCCTGTGTTCAAATTCAGAGTAGGGCTGACTTTTTGTGTAGGCTGTATTTCTACTCAGAGCTAGAAGCTGACCTGCTGAACCCCCACCCCCAACATTTAATATCCTGAGCTACAGGACAGCTAATGTTGCTTGTGTTAGAAGCAGCCAGGACAAAGGTCAGCGGCTGAGGAATGTCCCCGGGACCCTGCTTAGCCAGCTCAGTGGGGCTGATGCAGAAGGGTGTGATGAGAACAGACCCAAGGGCCACAACTGTTCGAGCCCTGATATCTGAGCCAATGTAAACACGAACCACAAATACTTCCCCTTCCTCCTCCAGGATCCAAATGTCAATTGCTTCCAGCTTCAAAGTTGGGAATCTCAGCCCCACCTCCCTTTGATTGGAGCTTGCTTGGAAAGGGAACAGCACGCCTGATTCCATCTGTGTGGTAAAATGGACTCTCTGTAGCTGCGGAATTAGGAGATGTTAGGCGTGCCCCAAACCTGGATCCTTAACTCACCCTAGAGAAACATTCTGGCCATCTACCAAACGACCACACAAACAACAGGTCAACCTCTCAAAAGGCCATCCTGTAAGTGGGTGGGACTCAGGACAGGCTAGCCTAGGATGGCTTTGGGGTACTGAGGATGCCACAGTGCAGACTTGAGCAGTCCCTGGTCTAAGGACTTCAGCTGGGAGCCGTAGCTGAGGGACCACATAGATTTCCCCTTCTTCTTTCTCTCCTTCCCAACGGCCATATTCTTTTGGCCAACCACACTGGACTCTGTTTTACCATCTTTTTTCATGAGCAAACTTAACCCAGCCCTTCAGTTTAAAAGCAGCTAGCTGACCTAATTATCCACCATGGTCAGCCTGCCAAGCTCTCAGCCCCCTCTCCATGCATTTTGGCAGTGGTATGAGTATTTGTCATCTGTCTTAGTCTGTGTCACATGACTTTTCCTGGGAAAACATAAAGATATGCAGATTCATGCCTGGCTGGGCATCTACACACATCCAAGGGCAGCGTGGTGAGCGGGTGAGTTTATCAGGATTATTTACAGAAGCATGAGTGACTCTTGGGGGGCTGCACCATTGAAGAGTCCCCCCATGCTCTGGTCAACTTTCCATCATCTTTATACTGGGGCACACCCCACACAAACTTGGGGAGCTGGGCAGGAATGCTGGCAGCTGGTGGGGGCAGGAGAAAGGGTCCCTGGAATCTCAGATGAGGGTTGAGGACCCTCCCTGCTCTTCCTCAGCCTCAAAAGCATCACCATGGGCCTGGCTATCACTGAATACTCATCTCATTCCCGTGAGGTCAGGCCAAGGTCTTATGGGTTAACTACCTAAGAGATGCTGATTGTCTATAAGGATAAAAAAACAAAACAGCAGTTTCTTTTGCATTAGAGCAAAATAAAGCCACATTCTGCTCCCCCCCAATGCGTGTCTTTAATTCTGTCCGATTTCTGAACACTTTTAGTGGCTATAACCGATGCTTCTGGAAAGAGTTCCTCCTCCACTTCCAAAGGAACAAAAAATGATTTATTTTGGCCAATGAAACTCTTTGGGAACTTTCAGATAGTGCTTTGACACTACCAAGAACGGCCTGCAGGGGGCAGCCCGGCAAGTCCTTGATGCTGAGTTTTACCTGATGACCAGGCTGGCATTCTCCCCCATCCATCATGGCTGAGGGCACAAGCTGGAGACTGAGTGGGGTTTGGAGGTGAGTGAGGGTCAACACCAGGCAGAGAGGGTCACGTGCTTGCTGTGGTTATGGACACTCTGGCGGGCAGATTACTGGATTTGGCAGTCATTGGTCATAGATCCCTGGTGGCAAAAAATCCCAACAATGGCACCTAGACCTTGAGTGAGAACAGAGGTGCCTGTCGTCCTGCTCCTAAGGTCTCTCTTGGGCAGCGCTTTGCCCAGCCAAGATCTATTGTATGTCACCAGGGTCACTCTGCTTCATGGTGGTGATGGTCGTTGTAGGCTTAGAAGAAACAACAGTACCATAACAACAGTCTGGTTCCTGTTGCTATAATAAAATACCAGCCACCGGGTAATTTTTAAACCAAAGAAATTTAGCATCCAGTTTGGGAGGCTAAAATTCCCAGTAAGCTAGCATTGGCCAGGCTCCCTGGGCTGGGTCATGGGATGGTGAACGGCATCATGGTACCAGGTCATCAGAGAGAGAGAGAGGTCGCATAATAAGAGGAAGCCAGAGACAGAGGCAGGGGTCACCCTCCTCTTTTACAACCACCTTCTTGTGGGAACTCACTGGGGTCCCATGAGAGCCACATGGGTGCCTTTTAATGACAGCCCCCTGGATGACCTACCCACTCCAATGAGACCCCATCTCTTAAAGGTCCCTCCCATCCCCTAACATCTCACTCCTGAGACCCAGTCGTAGACCACACGAGCCCACAAAACCACACTGGCCTTATGCCTACAGCACCATTTTCAGGGCTTTAATGGTTTTAAGTAAGGCCCTGCTGTCCATGGTTCTCGTCTTCCTACCTTGCTGCTGACAAGGACTCCATCCTCAGACCTCCAAGGGCACCCCAAGCTGCTTTAGGCACATTCTAGGTTCGGACATTTCTTACTTTAAAAAAAAATATTTTATTTATGCATTTTCAAGCAGAGAGAGAAGAGAGAGAGAGGGAGAACACCAGGGCCACCACCTTGTGGGCCTGGCCTATGTGGGACCTGAGGAATTGAACCCTGGGCCTTAGGCACTGGAGGCAAGTGCCTTAACCGCTGAGCCATCTCTCTAGCCCTTACTTTTTTTCTTTTTTTTAAAAAAAAGCACTTGCTACTTGGTGAGGGTGGGAAAGGAGGGAATGAGAGGCAGAAGTGGCAGCTGAACCATTTAAATGAATAGATTTGGATGATCCAGCCTCTTCCCAGTGGTACCTGGCCACAGATCACCTTGATCGCTTCCTTAAGACCGTCTCAGGAGAGCCTGTCCCCACCCTGTCTCTTTCCACTGCTCTAATTTCAGGATCTCATTTCCATAACGGGCTTTTTTGGTTTTGTTTTGTTTTTTCTTGGTTCCAACTCTCAGGCCGGATTTTCACGATCCCTAATTCCCCTTGGGTTCATAGGTTGGAATTTGACCTTTGCTTTCGCAGGGCTTTCGTTGCTGGCAAGGAAGAGAATGAATGCCTCTTGTGAGAGCAACTTAGAACTAATGGCTGCCAGGCTGACCCTTCTGGGTACCCGTACTGATCTCAATGTTAGCTCCTCGCAGACTGACTTTGCTCGCTTTCAGAAGCGAGAAAATGCCTGACCCTCGCCTGCTTTTGTAGGATCCTCAGGCTGATGGAAAGTAGCCTGAGAAGGAAAGATGGCCTTTAGTGTCCGGTAGGCCTGGATTCCCATTGTTTCAACCACCAGTTATCTGTGTGCAAGCGAAAGACTCCGGGTCTTGATTTCCGCATCTGTGAAATGGGAAAGTAATAATGGCCCCTCAGGAGCTCTGTGAAGAAACGTGGGATGACATGAGGTTTACTTCCTCTCCTTTGGTTGTTACATGTTACTTGTCTGCCTACGGGAAACCAGTGGCGATAGGTCAGTGCCATCCAAGTGGGTGATGATGGTGGTTTAAACTTCCACTGTAGTGGCGGGGATGGAAAGAAGGAGATGGCTTCAAGCTACATTTGTGTTAGGATTCTGATGGGGAAGCTATTGGAGGTAAGGGGACAGGATGATAGATTCCATAATGCTTAACCTCTGGCTGTCGAGTTGACAGTATTTAGAATCGTCCTAGAAGCAAATCCCCGCATATGTCTGTCAGAGATTTTCCAGAGGAGGATAAAGGAGGTGGGAAGTCTCACCCTAACTATAGCTGCCACGATTCCATGGGCTGTGGGCGCTGGACCAGCTACAAAGGAACAAAATGGCTGAACACCAGCACTCACCTCTCTCTGCTTCTTCACTGTGGAATGAATGTGAGCAGCTGCCTCGAGCTCCTGCCGCCAAGCCTCCCATCCGCTAAACAACCCAGAACTGTAAGAGAAAGAAACCTTTCCTTCCTTAAGTTGCTTCTTGTTGGGTAACTGGTCACAACAGTGAGAAAGCAGCGAGAACAGATTCCTTCCTGGATTTTGGCCTAGGAACTAGGTGGTGAAATTGTCTTCAGAGGTAAGGGAACACTTGGGAAAGACTTGGTAGACAACAGCTTTTCTGGTTGGAGGGTGAGTGTACGTCCCCCATAGACTCAGGTGTTTTATTAAGCTTGTAACTTGCATGTGTGTGTGGGGTCCTGGGATCAAACCCAGAGGTGTGTTTGAGGGAGGATCTGATTCCAGCCCAAAGGGGAAGAGAGAGCTGTGTAAGCTCTGACAGGTTCAGGCTTACTGCCTTTTGGTGTTTTCTGTTTGCTTGGATCTATAAAAGGGGGCCATTGATGGAACTTCCCCTGGATCTGTAAGCTGAAATAAATCCCTTCTTCCCATAAGCTGTGTCTGTTTGGAAGTTCATCCCAGCAACATGGAACTGACTATGGCAACAACTTGTGATTTATTTCACATATGTTAAGTTTAAGACATTCAGTGTGTATAGACACTGTGATGCCAAGTCAGCAATTAGAGTCGAGAACTTAGAGGATTTAGACCTCAAAGATTAGCTTCAAAAATCCTCATTATAGATTATTTAAAGCCGTGAAACTGGATAAGATTTCTTAAGGAGAGTGTATTAGTAGAAATAAAAAGACTTAGCAATAAGCCTGTAAGTCCAATATCTCTCAAAGAGTGGAGGAGTAGCCAGAAAACCTGGGGGAAAGTTACCAGCTAGAAAATTGGGAGGAAACTATAGTTCGGTCCCATCCAAACAAAGAGGGAAAACGTCTTAAGAAAGGGAGCCATTGCTCATGCAGGCTACCAAGAACTCCAACACAATGAGAGGTCATTTGGATTCTGCAGCAAATAGGGCTGTGAGTGTCCTTGACAAGAGAAACTATAGGAGAGCACGCACGATTATGGGGAGGAAAATATTTATTGAACAGATCCAGGGGAAGAAGTTAAGGAAAGGCTGGCCCCCTTTTCACAGATCCAAGCAGAGACAGAGACAGAAGCCCAGCACCAGCACCAAGCAAGCACACTGTAACACACTGAGATTCACAAAATGCAGATCTCCAGACCAGGGTTCTGGCTCTTCTTTTGCATATCCATCCTTAGAATTTTCCATCCAAATTAGAAAGGGTCAGTCCTCAGAAGGCTAGGCCAAAGTGGCACTTCCTCCAGCCAGAAACCTGGAGACAATTAATAATTTTAATAAATCCTTAATTCTTTTGGGGGACATTATTCAAACTACCACACAGAGAGCCATGAAGGTAGAAGACGGAGTGAACTTGCACTTGAAGAGCATGTCTGGTCCATGGTTTGTTTAGCTAGACCAGGAATTCCATGATGGTGTGGACAGCACTGGAAACAGCGCAGGAAGGTGTGCCAAACTCTGGCAAGGGGAAGCTGGCTTATAACCCCCATAAGCCCGCCCCTAACAACACAGATTCATCGAGGTTGTAAAACCCAAACTGTCATCAGCTGAGGATCGATCTATCAGAACACGTTCATTTGTTTGTGGGGGACACCTGGATCAAACCATGACAGCAGGTCTATCCAGAAGGAGAAGAAAGAGGGATGAGGAAGAGACATATTCAGAAGGCAGTGGGAGAAAGATGTCCAGCGTGAAGGAAAGACATAGACCTGTAGGTTGTAAGAATTCATCCAAATTGAGCCAAAGAAGGAAAATCAAGGCAGCGAAACATGACAGTACAAGAAGGAAAAGTATTTTAAGAACTTAAGTGTTAAAAGTGTGCCTTCAAAGACTTTCAGTAAAAACTAGAGGGAAATGTCTTCTGGCCCGAGTTCAGGAAAGATGTCCCAAACACCACATCGGAAGCACTGGGCTCAGAAAGGGGAGACTGAGGCTGCACTATCCTTCAGTCTTGAACATCATGCTTGGCATCCCAGCGCTGGGAGGCAGAGGTGGGAAGTGTGCCATGAGGTCAAGGCCAGCCTGGGATAGATAGTATGTTTCAGGCTATCCTGGGCTACACAGTGAGATCTTGTCTCAAAACAGTTTTAATTTAGCTGGACGTGGTGGTGCACGCCTTTAATTTCAGCACTCTGGAGGCAGAGGTCGGAGGATTGCTGTGAGTTCAAGGCCACCTTGAGACTGCATAGTGAATTCCAGGTCCGCCTGGGCTAGAGTGAGACCCTACCTCGAAAAACAAAACAATATATATATATATATATATATATATATATATATATATATATATATATATATATATATTTTATTAGCTGGACGTGGTGGTGCACGCCTTTAATCCCAGCACTCGGGAGGCAGAGGTAGGAGGATTGCTCTGAGTTCAAGGCCACCTTGAGACTGCATAGTGAATTCCAGGTCAGCCTGGGCTAGAGCAAAACACTACCATGAAAAACTTTTAAACTCTGGCTTGTTCGAAAGATCCTTAGAGAGAGAAAGAGAACAAACTATAAGCTGGCAGAAAATACTCATATAAACATCAAAATATTCTAATTGAGAATACATTTTTAAATTTCTGTAAGTCAACAACAAAGAAACATTATAGTTGTAAAGCTAGAAAGTGTTCTGAGTTCCATAAGAGAGGAAAGGCATATGGTTAATAAATAAGATATAAAGATGGCTGGCCACACTGGCGATTAAGGAAATTCAAATCAAAACAAAATAAGATGTTATATTTTATTGATTTGATTTATAAAAACCAAGCACATCTGATTATATTGAGTTGAGGCCAAAATATATGTCAGATTTTGTGTAACTGTTGGCAGTCAGTGTAGAATTTTAAAGCAAAGTATCTTTACAAAATAAAATTCCTATACCTCACAACTTTGTAATGTCACTCTTAAATATTTAAGACTCGAAAAATTTTTCATATCTGTGCTTCAAGGGACATGAACAATGACTTCATAAGAGCATTATTCACACTGGAAATAGTCTGCGCGTCCATATTCATACAATGGAATAGTTCATAGCAGAGAACATGAAGAAATTACAAGCAGTGCCCTGAATGAATTACCAAATGTTGAATGAGAAAGTGCCCAAGCAAGGTCTGATGGCACAGGCCTATAATCCTAGCTACTTGGAAGACTGAAACTGAAGGATGGCAAGTTCAAAGCTAGCCTGGGTTGCAGAGAAAATTCAAGTACTACCTGAGATCCTATCTCAAAATTAAAACTAAAAAGAGGACCAGGGACATAGCTCAGTAGTTGTTAGAACACTTATCTGGTATGTATAAAGCCTTGGGTTTGTCATACCGTGGAGGATCCAAATGGAACCCCACAGAGAATGACGGGATGAACAAGGGGCCCACAGCCACAGCCATTCAATCAACGCAGGATAAGCCAGTGAGAGAGAAACCAACGATTTTCGACACAAAGACCCCTAAGCTCACAACTTTAAAGCAGCCTTAATACTCATCCACCACGACTCAGGGAACTATGTGGAAGAGGAGGCAGAAAGACTGTGAGAGCCGTGGTGGGGGAGACAATCCAGAGGCATGGCACCCCTCAGGAACAACACACTAGGGCCAGGAGAACCTGGCTGAATACTAGGCCATCCATGGTCCCCTGCCACAAGGACTGATCCAGGC
>PVHP010036574.1:0-17845 GCA_004024765.1 Zapus hudsonius | reverse complement strand
TATTTTTTGGTATTATGGCTCAGTTGAAAGCTGCGGGGACTTAAGAGTTGAGTTGAACATATTGTGTTTATATCTTGAATGATTATTAGTTTGTGGGGGCCAGGGGCGGACTGTCATGGTTTGATACAGGTGTCCCCCACAAACAATTGAATGTGTTCTGATAGATCGATCCTCAGCTGATGGCAGTTTGGGTTTTACAGCCTCGATGAAGCTGTGTTGTTGGGGGCAGGCTTATGGGGTTATAAGCCAGCTTCCCCTTGCCAGTGTTTGGCACACCTTCCTGCCGCTGTTTGCAGTGCTGTGGCAGAGGTGATGTCCAGCCCTCTGCTCATGCCATCGTTTTCCCTGGCAGAATGGAGTCTCCCCTCGAGTCCGTAAGCCAAATAAACCCATTCTGCAACAAGCCGCTTGTGTTTGGGTTCTTTCTGTGCAGCAACTAGAAAGCTGAGTGCAACACCCTGCCACAAGGACTAATACAGACAGCCCACGGAGGAGGATATCCAACTGATTGGGGATGGGGAGGGGGGAATTGGGGATAACAACTCATTATTTGCCCACTAAATAATGTAATTCATTATGGACAATAAATATATATTTAAAAAAAGAAAAACCTAAAAAAATGGCAATTCTTAGCTGCTCTAATAGAAACACAGTGGTTTGAGTTCCTTTCTTGGAAAACTCAGGTCCTTCATGGGATAGGAGGGTGGAACAGTGCCAGTGGATTACTCTGGGACGGAGCACCTTGTATGCTACTATTCCACTGTCACACAAGGGGCTTGCTCATCGATGTGACCCAAAGATGAGCCCTAGGCACATTGTGTTAGAGGCCATAGAAGAGAAGCCCAGACCTTAGAGGCATCAAGGACAGAAATTCCATCTCCCATCATCCACTGGTGAAAACAACCATCCATACAACAGTCTATGTGACCCTCCTTGCCCCAGTCACAGCACCTCTTCTATGACAGTGGGGAAGATTTGGCTGATGACCACCAATTTCAACCTCAGCTTCAGTTTTAGAACAAAACTTAATTTAGAACACAAAGTGGATATTTTTAATGACATTAAATATGATCATTGATTTTATTTTCAAGTTCAAGCACCTCAATAGCATTCTCAGAATGTCAAAGTCTTTACAATGTATAATAAAGTCGATAATATTTTAAATTAATCTGCTAAATTTTCTGGTCACATTTATGTCTGAACTCCTTGTAATATTTTTTCTATTGTAATTGCCCAGCTTAATTTATATTTTTTAAGTGGTGTGTTTTTGTTACTTGAATCAGTTATGTGTTACATTAAATGACCGATTAAATGCTCTCTAAAAATCATCTTCTGTATATTTGACATAAGAGTTACTCACTTGAAATACCATACATTTGAAGGGCTCATACACTGTATGTCTCTCCGTGTCTGCCTAATCAGTATCGGTAGAACGCTGTGTGATCTGTAGAGCTGCATGCAGCTTTGGTGAGAGAATTTCTTATCATGGCTAAGTGTAGTTTCAAATCCCACAGATGATTCATTGAGAATTGTGTTCCCCACTTCTGTGTATGCCTACAGGATTTCGTTCACTTGAATAATTTTCTTTGTCACACATATGCAATTAAATATAATAACAGTGATGCTTTCATTGACTAGCATGCAAAAAAAAAAAAAAAGAATTAGAGAGTGAAAAATACTGTTGCTTAGCCAGCTCTCTTTTTATACACTCCAAGACCCCAGAACATGGAATGGTGCCATCCACAGTTAAGGTGGGTCTTCCAACTCAATTAACTTAATCTAGGTAATCAATCACAGGCATGTGCAGAGGCTGACCAAATCTAGGTAATCCCTCACGGAAATGCCCAGAGGCTAACCTCATCTAGGTAATCCCTCAAGGCATGCTCAAAGGCTACTTTCTAGGGGACTCTAGACCTATCAAGTTGACAATCGATATAAACCATCACAATGTCTTAAAATTTTCCTTTATAGGTTTTAGCATTTCTTTTAAAGTTTAGTAGTAGATTCCACATTTTGAGAATAAGCATTTAAAGTAGAATCATATTTTCCTTTGTATTTTTCTACCAGTTATTTCTAAAACGTAAAACAGTGATTTCCAAGCAATGATTTGTATTATACTAATGCATTATTTTGGGTGCTTTTGTAGTTAATTCCTTGTATATTTCAACTATTCAGTCCCATCCCTTTCATTTTCATGGGCAAACAGAACCAATTAAAGTTAAAGAATAGTAGTGACAGTGACTTTCTTCTTCCTGACTGGGGTGTTATTATATTTAATGCTTCCCATTAAAAACTGTTGTGAACTTTGGGGACTGAAAAAAATGATTTATTATAGTAGGTAATTATCTTTCTCTTCCTATTTTGTTCATTTTATTTTTCCTTAATAAAAAAATCACCACTATTGGATTTTCCTTTTTTTCACTTTTTTCCTCTGAGACACATTTTTATTTTTATTTTTTATTTTTTTTCCTTTATTGTTCATAATGAGTTACATTTGTTTAGTGGGCCAACCATGAGTTGTTATCCCCAATTCCCCGTTGTCCCCCTTCCCCATTTTTGTTTGTCTGTTTGTTTGTTTTTTAAATTTAATATTTATTGTCCATAATGAGTTACATTATTTAGTGGGCAAACCATGCGTTGTTATCCCGACTTCCCCACTTCCCCCCCTCCCCATCCCTGATCAGTTGTATATCCTCCTTCGTGGGCTGTCTGTATTAGTCCTTGTGGCAAGGGATCCTGGATATCTTAGTACTCATCCTGGTCTTCCTGGCCCAAGTGTGTTGTTACTGATGGGTGCCATGCCTCCGGACCGTCTCCCCCACCACGGCTCTCACAATCTTTCCGCCCCCTCTTCCGCTCAGTTCCCTGAGTCGTGGTGGGTGAGTAATAAGGCTGCTTTAATGTTGCAAGCTTAGAGGTCCTTGTGTCGAAAATCCTTGGTTTCTGTCTCATTGGCCTATCCTATGTTGATTGACCCCTTCCCCATTTTTAAGTAACCAATTTACTGAGATAAAATTGACAAACTACAAAAATTCATTTTTAAAGTTTACAATTTAGTTGTTTTTAGTAAACCCACAAAGTTGCACAATCATCCCAAAATCAATTCTATGATGCTTTCATCATCCACAAACCTAACTATCATAGTTTGATCCAGGTTTCCCTACAAACAAATGAATGTGTTCTGATTGATGGATCCTCAGCTGATGACAGTTTGGGTTTTACAACCTCGATGGAGCTGTGTTGTTGGGGGTGGGCTTATGGGTTATAAGCCAGCTTCCCCTTGCCAGTGTTTGACACACCTTCCTGCCCTGTTTGCAGTGCTGTGGCAGAGGGGATGTCCACCCCTCTGCTCATGCCATCATTTTCCCTACCAGGATGGAATCTCCCCTCAAGTCCATAAGCCTAATAAACCCATTCCTCCACAAGCCGCTTTTGCTTGGGTTCTTTCTTCACAGCAATAGAGAGAGTTGATTCCACACAAACCTCCATTAGCAGTCCTTCCCTTGTGGATGATTTCTTCTGGGGCATTGCAAAGAATGCTGCTGGAGCATGCTAGAAAATATTTGCACATCATACATTGTATAAGGTGTTTATATTCAGAATGCAAAACTAACTCATGCAATTCAAAATAAAGAGATAGCTCAACCTGAAAATAGGGAGAGAACTTGAATATTCTCCAGATAAGATGCAAAAAGGGTCAATAAGCACATGGAAAGACAGCCAGCATCATGAGCCACGAAGCAACCACATTCAGTACAAACCAGGGATTGCACACTAGGCCTTTGAAAAATAAATTGGCAGTCCCTTAAAACATAAGTACAGAGTAACCACACTGCCCAGTAATGCTACAAAACAGAAAACACACATCACTCCAACTCCTTATCTCAGAATAGTTTTAGTTTTACAGAGATGTTGCAAAGATAATGCAGAGACTTCCTGTGTGTACATCACCTAGATTTCCTTAAGGGTAATGTCTCTTATGACCTGATACACTTAGCAAAGCTAGAGAATTAATTACCATGTTATTAACCAGACTTTGTTTGGATTTCATCGGCTTTTTTTCCATGAAGGTCCATTTTCCATTCCAGGAGCCAATCCAGGGTACTACATTGCATTCACAAATCCTGGATCCTTGGTCTCTGATGATGTGTGACAATTTTTCAATCATTCTTTTTGTTTGCTTGTTTGTTTGTTTAATTATTTTGGCAGTTCTGAGGAGTACTGGTCAGATGTTTGGCAAAATTTCCCTCAATTTGAGCTTATCTGGTGCTTCATGGTTAAGCTAGGGGATAGAATATCACATTGGTGAAGTACCATTCTCAATATATATCTCAAGGATTAGAACATATACATGAGATTAGAACTATTTTGTATCAAATATTTGGCCAGAAATAGTAACAACTAATCAGCTCCTGCTTTGGGCCCAAACTTGTGCACAGTATTATTAGTATAAAAATCTCTCACTTTCTCTTCTTCTTTTTCTCTCCCCCTCTCTTCCACTAATCTTCGTTCCTCTCTCTCTCTTTACTATTAGTGAGGCATTTTGATAATCCTTTTTTCCTCATCCTTACATGATTGATGACATGAGACAGACATGCTAACATTCAACCAGCTATTAAATGGCAGGGTTGAGGCTGGAACCTACCACACAATCATCCATGCTTTCTACTAGACAATAGCTCTGGCCACAAATGCTGCTCAAGAGAGAAACCCATGTATTAACAAATAGCTTTAAAGTGGCTGAGAAGATGGCTCAGCAGTTTCTCTCTCTCTCTCTCTCTCTCTCTCTCTCTCTCTCTCTCTCTCTCTCTCTCTCCCAATAAATAAAACATTTTTTTTTAAAAAAAAAGCTTTCTCAATAAAGGATTCTCCCATAGCTTTCATGAAAAGGCTAATGTTCCCCAGACAAGGAATACAGTATGGCTTCTCAGAGGAGATGACATCCGAATTAGGAGACAAGACCATTCTGGAAAGAACAGTGTGAAAAAGGCACAGAGGTTTCAGAAACAGTAGCATTTTCTGAGAAAACTTAGCAGGCCAGTGTGGCTGGAGGGAGGGGAGGGGAAGGAAGACACTGATCTCACTGTCTGAAGAGATCTGTAAGGGAGATCCCTCCCATCTCCTCGTTTCTTTGATGCTGTGGGACAGGACACGGAATACCAACAGCACAAATTCAAGGTCACTAGGGCCTCGAGGCACTCCCTAGCCCTGGTATTCATACCATTCTGGCTTTTCTACCCATAAATCCCCATGTCTGTCTAATGGGGCTGATGCTCCTGGTTGTTAGTTGATAGAACAAAGGGAAAAGGACTCTGGAAACTAGAGAACAGCCTATCTCAGAAGTAGATGCAAATTAGTTATGCCCATGCCCCTCTCCAAAGCTTGAACACACTCCCAAACCAAGAAACTCTGACTCATGGGGGATACTAGGGAAATGGCTCAGTGGGTGAAAACCTGCGAGTTTGTTTCCCTAATACCTATGTTAAAACTGAGTGTGACAGCATGTGTAACCCTAACACTGAGGAGATGGAGACAAGAGGGTCCCTAGGGCTTTCTGCCTAGCTAGACTTGTTGAATCAATGAGCTCCTGTTTCAATGGGAGACCCTGTCTCAAAAAATAAGATGAAAGTGAGTGAAGAAGATGGCCTCTGGTTTCCACATATGCATATGTGCACATACACATGCACCTGCACACATACAAACACGCATACACACACATGCACACCACACAGATATACACATACCAAAAAAGAAATAAGGTGTTGGGCTGGAGAGCTGTCTCAGTGGTTAAGGTACTTGCCTGCCAAGCCTAAGGACTCAGGTTCAATTCCCCAGTACCCACATAAAGTCAGACGCACAAGGTGGCACATGCATCTATCTGGAATTCATTGGCAGCGGCTGGAGGCTCTGGCACCCATTCTCATATTCCCGCTCTCTCTCTCACACTCTCTCTCTCTCTCTCTCTCTCTCTCTCTCTCAAATAAATAAATAAATAAAATTGTTTTTTAAAAAGAAATAAAAATATGCTTCAACTCAAAAGCTTCATCAATGAGGCTTGTTGAATGAGTCTGGCAGCAAAGCCGATGAAGTTGCTGACATGAGTCCCACTCTGGTATTTATTTTGTTACTTCCTTTTTAAGGGATTGTGAACCAATTTTCCACCAATTTCTCCAGATTTGATTAGGGGCATTACCATCTCAGGCCATCTGGTCATGCTAGAGTTGGAGGAAAGCAATGCATCCAAGTATTAGATGGAGCAGTGGAAGCATCTGGGCCATTCCGCAGACCACATATCCTGCTCTGGATGGAATTATTTTCCAATGCCCAATTAAAGGTCTATAAAATCACAGCTAAGGTCGGGGTTCCTTGCAAGCTGCCTGCAAATTTTCATTCCCAGCCTTTGATGAAAATCAGACAGAAGTCTTGGTACTCTTAAGATTGCATACTTTATCAAAACCCAATTCAGGCAGTTTAAGCTTAATGAGGTTTCATCTTCTTTACTGTCTCACAACACAGAGTTACAAAAATGTATATTTGTGCCATAGTTACATGGCTCCTTCAACAATCTATACTTAGCAGTGGGTATAAACTGAGTAAATATATATGAAGTTAACGAATAAATGGAGGAATGAATGGGCTCTGTTCTCCCAACAATCTGGGTTGTTGAGTAGAATGAGAAGAGGTTGGAATCAGCAAGATTAGGGTACAAACCCAAGCTCTGCTATTTGACTCCTCACTTCTTTAAGGCACTGTGGGCTTAAAGAATGGCAAAGAAAACAGCCTAAGAAAAATGAGAGTATTAGTTCTACATCTGCTGCTGTTGTAACCAATCAGTACAAAATCAGTGGCTTAAAACCTCACGATTTTTTAAAAATTATAGTTCTAGGAGTCTGAAGTTCAAAGTGTATCTCACTTGGCTAAAAACAAAGTGTTAGCCAAGTTGTTTCCTTCTGATGGTTCTAGAGGGAAAACCATTTCCTATCTCTCCTAGCATATAGAGGTCACCAGCGTTTCTTGTCTCATGGCCTTCCTCCTTCAGAAGCATCTTTAAATCTCTCTGATTCTTCAGCCTCTCTCTTCCATTTTCAAGGATTCCTGTGATTACACTGGGACGGCCTGAATAATCCAAGATAATTTCTCAATTGCAAGGTCTTTATCTCCATCACATCTGTGAAATTCCTTTTGTCATGTGAGGTAACATATAGATGCCAAAGATTCAGGTATCTTTAGGGGCCATCATCAACCTGCCTACCACAGTGGGTGGCTATCATTCCCCAATTTGAAAACTGGTGAAGGAAAATACCTTTGTTCTTCTCTAGGTGTTAATGATAATGTATGCAGAAGTGCCCATTAGGGGACTCTCCCACAAGGAATATAGTAGGAAGGCATCTTCTTGGGAGAACTCTGGTTCTCACTGCTCTGTCCATGGTGAAGAGTTGGTGGTCCATGATCTCCTTATGATTATTCCTTCATTTTTGTAAGATAGGGCCAACCTTGTCACAACTCAACTCAGTGATCATATCTTTCTAAGTCTGTACTTGACATTTTTTTCATTGAGTGGTCATAAGCTTCTGCATTCCACCTACCAAATCTTAGTTGGAAAAAGTGCCATTCACAGAGATCCTCTAAGCTGAGATGGGTGGTCCAACCATACCTTTAACCTCTGCCTAAAGATTACATCAGACAACATTTTCTCATTTCAGCATATTTGTTTTCATTAAGTTTTAATTTACATCGATGTTATTGGGCAGTGTTAGAAGCCAACATAAGGAAAAGCTTCATGGAAAATGTACTTATCATAACAGTTTGAATGAGGTTCTCATTGCTTTCCGGGACATTTCTTATGAGAATCTACAGAGAAATAGTCCCCCAGTCTCTCCAATAATGGTCTTGTTTCTATTAAATGAATACTAGCTCACATGAATGATCCATTTTTCTTATTTTCACTCGGCATAAACCAAAAGAAAAAATTGTTGTCCATCTCCAACAAACCTTTAGGACACCACAGCCTGCATTAGTTCCATTAACTTACTTTCCTCCCCTCATGGTCCCTTTTCCCCAATTCCTGCTCCCCTTTCACATTTGAGTCCTTATTGTTGGTAGTGTCTGTAAGCCCAGAATAAAGCATAGTTACAAATTATGGTAATTTCTCAAGGTTTCTATTCTCTTCTGTGGGACATGAACCCCTGCTATGTTCCAGAAACAAACAGAAAGAGACAAACAATGAAACATCACCAGTGCTGACCCTTGGCAGGACTAATTCAGTAACACTGTAAAGACAAGCATATGCTGATAATGTGAAAACACATCTTCCACGCTTGGTATGCTGAACACATGAAGACCATAAATGCCTACATTCTAAATAGTTTGCTTGCTGTTAGCAGATTGCTGGAACAAAAAATCCATCTCTTTTCTAAGGGATATTTAGCTTTTATTATATCTTTACTCATGGCCAATGACTTCAGCAAATTTGTGAATGTGACTGAAGATACCCTTCTTAAAGGATTACTAAACTTTCATATTTTTGCCTTCACGGTTTTGAATGTGAGCTCATTTTCTTAGAAGGCAAAGACAGAAATGTGCTTTATACTGCAGATGATTTTGATAGTTTTCCAAAAGCTAAGATTTTAAAAAAAAAACCTCAATACTAACAGAACCTCCAGTGAAAATATATCTGAGATAAACTCAATGATAACAATCCATCTCTGAGGTTATTACATCACAGAATCGTGACTCTGAGAAGATCTCAAGCCCTGTTAGATGGAGTGTCAGTCAGTACCTTCTCTTCTGGGCCTATATATTCATAGAATCTAGAGTGTGGTAAGTGTTTAATAAATATTTGTTGAGTTCTTGAGTGATATCTCCTACTGTCAGAAAACACTAGAATTCCAACCATGATTGGCACACATTACTCACCATAGGGGGAGCACACCATATGTAGTGAATAAAAATCACTGAAACACATTTAAACCATGGAAGAGATGCCATCCCTGAATTCTAGAGCAGAAATTGTGATTTCTCCGTTTACCCTCTTGGCAAGGACACACCTAAAACATGTGACACAGAGTACATCCATGTGAAACCACTCTCCTTGGCATGTTAAGTTTTGCATGTGATTGCCAGAATACCAGTATCATATCTATCCACATTTCAGCCACTCAAGAAAATACACCATAACACAAGTGAATAGGAATGTTATTAGTCAGGCTGAGCATGCTGCAATTAACTGAAAAGTAAATTGTACACTCCTTTGGTATTTCACGCAATATCAGTAAGATAGAACTTGTGAGGCATCTCACAGTGATCAGTACAGTATTTCATCACAATGCCAAGATGACAGTGCTTCTCCAGCCTGGAGATCACTGTGTCCTCACAGGCCACTTTGGACCCTCCTAAGACTCAGAGACATCATCTCTGAGACCCAGCCCAACCCCAGTGCTATCATCTGTAATGGATTTTGCCATCCATATGAGTTCCAACAGAGATGTAGATTATTCTTGCTTATGAAGTTAACTTACATATGAATCTCATTGTAAATTGCAATTCCATCTCTACCATCATGACCCTGAGGAAGCTGAATCAGAAGCAGTCAACTTACCACTCCACCACCTGCTGAGTGCACAAGCACAGACATCCCTTCCCGGAGGTTGGCGACTTCAAAGAGCATCATATAGGCTGTGACGAAGTTCATGGGGAATGCAGCAGCCTCAGAGAAACTCATGTCATCTGGGATCTTGTAGACAAACTCCACTGGTGTGCAGACCACTTCTGCCCAGGCATTGTAATTGACAAATGCCATGACACGGTCCCCAATCTGGGAATGAGGAAATGTGGGATTAACAGAAGATACTTCATAAGAGAGGTTCAAAACTGAACCAAAATTATTGGGACTGATCATGGTAAATAGGGGTGGGCAACATCATTGCTTGGCCTAACTCATATATTTGTGATCCTCATACAAATCCTTCTGAGTTTCACACTTATTCTTTGAAGAAACAAATGACTTTAATAATTTGTAGTTAAAAACTCAAACTGCTACTTTCACAAATCATATGACTATTTATGAGCCTTTGATAAACTCTGGATTTCCTGCCTACCTATCTTCACTACTACCACATATCATTTCCAGAGCCAGGGACATGAGAGTAACCATTCTGTCTCTGAAATTTATTTTTATTTTTATATTTTTGAGACAAGATATCCCAGATTGGCTTGGTTTCCAGTTCTCTATATCGACTTCTTGAGTGCTGGGTTTACAGATGTGCATCACCAGGAACCCAGGACTTTGTGTGTCTGTACCAACTATCTATATCCCCAGTCACAGAAATTCTAATTACTATTTAGGTGGTAGCAAGCATCTAGAATGGTATCAGCAACACACCAAATGAAAGTCAAAAATTGATGCCCAGCCTTCATCAGCCTCTGCAAAACCACCTTTCACTTACCACCCTGTGTTCTTCCTTTAGGGCTTCCTGGAAACTCAAGCCCTGTAGCCAAGCATTCTTGGGCTCACAGCCTGGCTAGGGAATGGGTTTCTCCTCATGAGAGGTTTTTCAATTTTCATATTTGATCACAACAGGAAAACCACTTACTGAACAAAATAAAAATGTACCAGGCTCTGTGTGCCTCATTTTATATCAATTATTTAGTCTACATGAGAGATGTATGGGACATTATCCCCACCATACGTATGATGAAAGTGAGGGAAAATTAGGTCTGACCTAATGTCATACAATGGCCTGTTGTTTTCCATATATATTTTCATGACATCATCATGATCTCCTATCAGGATTGTTTATTAGCCCTTCTCAGTGTTTGGTTCCAGGCACTGAAGATATATCCACAAATAAAGTACACTTTATACTCAAATCATTCATATTCCCTACAAATTCCACATGGCAAATATCATGAGTGACAAGGCTTGGGAGGCACATCCATTTGGAAAGGATATTTTAGTAGAAAATAAAGCTTAAGCCAAAGGTATGAAGCTGCGGTGGTGATATTTCAGATATAAATTCAAAGATTACTACAATGTGTGTGCAAACACTCATGCTGAGCAAGATATATCATATCAACTCCTTGCCAAAATGGTCATTACTAATGTGCATTTTAGCACAGAGTTGGCATAGCCTCCTTATGTAACTGCCAGGACCCACTTGGCCATCCAACCAGGAGAAGAGGAAGACCAATTCTGGCATCTTTCAGACCTGAGTAATGAGGAGTTCAAATAGATGAGACAGATGGAGACAGCATCAACAACATTCTAAGAACTTGCGCACCTCAGTTCCAGCTGCAAGGGTGTCCCTTTCAGGGCTGGCTTAATTCAAGAGAGACACCTGAGTTACTGAGGCAACTCTTCTATGGTATGCCTCACCGGCAGCAGGAGCAAAATAGAGCTGGGTCTGCTTACTCAGAGACAGATAAGCAATTAACCACTGTGATGATCTGATAGCTGGACACAGAGGGCTTTCTAATTGCTTTCTCACATTGAGAAACTAGGCATAGATACAAGCAGGTTCTCCTCTCCCTGAGTCCTCCCTGAGATCTGGACAGGGAGAAGTCCTTGCTTTGACTTATCTGTGTATTAACTGTGGCTCCAGATCCTTCTGGTCTCCTTTCCCCACCACTTCTAGCCCATAAATGACCCATGTCTCCTTGAATCCTGGTTAGAGTGGGAACAGTCTAGCCTATTCAGGAAGCAATTAGCAACAAAACATTTGCCTTCAATAACAGAGTGGCAGCTGTGGGTGAGCATTAAGGTGATGAAAGAGGGAGAAGGGAAGGCACTCCTGTGTCTCCCCTGGGCCTTCCCTGGAGTAGGGCAGCAGGACAAACTTGTAAACTGCATTCCTATCTTCCTGCCTCTGCACCACCCATTTCTGCACTTGGCATTCCCTTCATGTCTGTTCTTTTGGCAAATCTGCTGATTTTGCTTCAAAGTTCAGCTCCGATTCCCCTTTCCCTATAGCTTTCCCCAATGATCTCCTATTCTTGTTGACGCTATTATCATTTGTATTTATTATGTACTTCCTCTGTGCTGGCACTAACCATAGAGCAGATGTCCCTGCACTTAATCTTTGCAACAACCCTATGTGGTACCTTTTATTATGGTCCCAAGTTTATAGACTAGAGTCTGAAGCTCAGAGAAGTTAAAAACCTTTCTCAAGACCACACAGTTGTCAGTGAGATCAAACAAAATCCTTTCAACTCCTTATGCTGACCTACATTGCTGTGCTGGTCTCGCTATACTGTATTATGCATTTGTGTGACAGGATTTCTCCTCTCAATAGTCAGTTCCCAGAAAGCAGAGGATGAGCATTCCTGATCTGTGGCTTCTAATGAATGGGTTGGTGGGGCATTACAAACTGAAACTGTCATAAATCTCCATGAGTGGGAAATGGGGTACCAAAAGGGCAGATGTGCAACCTGAACAAGCTTCCAGTAATCTAGGAAGACTCTCTGGTTCAAAAGGGGAAAATTCATGTCTGGCCTTGACTCCAACTCCAAGAAACTGCTGGTTGGGGACTTCTAAGAGGTACTATGATTAATATTAGTAAGTGACATTTACCAGGAATCCAACCTGCTCCTGAATCAAGGCAAAGTGCCTTTATTTACATGACCTTATATGATTCCCACAAGAGCTATATAAATTTCTTGAACTTTATGAATAACAATAAGCTATTAATATGCCTTTATAGAGAGAACATGGAGGCTGTGGGGTGAAAGAACTTTTAACAAGCATACCAGAGGAATCAAAATTCAGATCTGTTTCATTCTAGAGCTCTTCCTTGGTCTAGTGAGATTCTTCTTCTACACATTGCTAGGACAAAAGATTATTGAGAGAAGATTCAGGACGGGAAGATGCTCAGTAAGTAAAGTTTTGCTGTACAAGCGTGAGGACCTGAGTTTGGATCCCCAGAGCCTACATCAAGTGCCAGGTATGACGAGTGTAATCCCAGTGCTCAGGAGGCAGAGACAGAATTGCTGGGGCTCACTGACTATCCAGCAGAGCTGAATTGGTGAGTTCTAGGCTCAGTGAGACCTTGACTCAAAGAAGAAGGAGGGGAGAAATAGAGGAAGACTTCAAAAATCAACTTCTGGCCTTTACACACCTGTACAAATACATACATGTGTACCCACACACATGTGCATGCACACCACACACACACACACACACACACACACACACACACACACACACACACACACACACACACAAAGCCAGACTCCTTCAACTAGCCACTCATGTTGGCTTGAATGTCTTTTGTTTTCTTTTTCTATGTGGGGGATCTTGGAGACAGGGTCTCACTATGTAGCCCAGTTTGTCTGGAACTCATGATCCTCTTGCCTCATCTTTCTGACTGTTGGGTTTGTAGACATGCAACACCTTCCAGGCTGTGAGGTTCTTCTCTTTCTTGACAGAAAACGATGCTGATTCTACAGGAGAAACTCACAAACCCAAGCTTGTAAGTGCAAACATCGATGACCTTTCTTTTTTGGTCGTTGTTTGTGCTTGCTGATCTTTGGGGAAATCTCAGGTGGCCCTGGCTCACAGACTTAACCAGGGCCATATGAGTTTCCTTATTGATAACAATCTGCAGATGGAAAAATGAAGGAAACCCTAGGAATTGTTATGACTCTTGTCATCTCCTCTGGGTCCTAGACCCAAAACTACATCTTACAAGATAGAAGAGTCTGCTTCAACCCTCTTGACACAGTGAATAAAATATATGCAAGGCTCTGGACCTGGATCATAATAGAGTCCTGTTCCTTGTCATGGTGTGATCCTGGTCAGGATCTCAATCTGTCTGTCTCAGGTAGTGTGTCTATAAATCAGCGATTGTCCACCTTCTCTCACAGGGCTCATCATGAAGGTTGAGTGATAATTAGTCTCTAATACTATCTCTTAAAAAAAAATCCCAAGTCACACCATACTCCTTTCCTGCTCTGTCACCCTAACATATTAACCACTTTTATTTTCTTGGAAGCCTTATTGCATCTGAAGTTGTCTTGAGCATTCATGTTACATTGGAATCATCTGAACCCTCTTACCTGCAATTAGAATATCAGCTCAGGAGCATCAGGGTTCTTGACCCTATACCCTATTACTATGTCCCCATGCAGACACAAGTGTTGGTTTCCATTTACTATTGATGCAAGGAATGACTAGATACAGAATATTATCAGGCCAAAGGAAACATCATTCAAAGTTAGATCTTGTTTTTAGGGATGAAATGTTCTCCATAGGTTCCTGTGGTTCCCAACTGGTAGCACTGTCACGAAAGGTCACAGACCCTTTAGGAGATGGAGCTTTGCTGGAAGAAGTGGGTCACTGGAGAAGGCACTGAGGTTTTATAGCCTGGCCCCACCTCTGGTCTGCTCTTCATCCCCTGTTCTACCAAGAGGTGATGCAAGGAGCCCCAGCTGCACACTTCAGTCACCATGGAACCACCTGCCACAGTGCCTTTCCCTCGACATCAGATTCAAGCTGTGACCTAAAAGCAGACCCTTCCTCCCTTAAGTTGTTGCTTTCTTGTCAGATCTTTGGTCAAAGCCACAGAAAAATAACTAATGTATATCCTATTTCAGATTTCAGGGTTTAAGCATAGGTGTGCTTTATAATTTTTCCTTCTTTTTAAAAAAGTAATTTCTTTATTATGAATAAGTATATACAGTGTATTAGCAATTCTTGTGACAGCATCCCTGTTTCCCTCCTCTCTGTCCTCTACCCAATGGGGTCCTTCCTCGGTACACATACTGGATCTGTCCATAGGGTAGGGAGTTATGCACTGCACCCGAGGTTGCCAGTTTTTCTTTTATTCTTCCCCCTTTGTGCGTTGTTGCTGAGGAGGGTGATGTCTCTAGATATTCTCAAATAGTAATCTGATGAAAATTATGGTTTTCTTCCCATCAAACAAAACAATGCATCTCCAGAGATGCATCCCCAATGCCTGCCTCCCAATTTTAAAGTACTTTTGAATCCCTCACCACTCACCTATTAAAATCTTCCAGGGGCCATGGAATCTAGGTTCTGTCGCTCCTTTGTGAACATACATATTGAGTAGGTGACAAACCACACATCATGGAATGTTGGTGACAGGTTATTATCATCAGACCCAGCTTCCATCTCTAAGGCAGGTTGGAAATCTGCTAAAGCTGTCCTGAGTCATGAGGGCAGGGATAGGAATATAGTCCACTCTCATCTGTTTCCTTCTTCCTTGGAGGGATTCTCTGCCAGTCTAGTTCATTGTGAAATTTGTGTGATGAGGTTACTGATTCAAGTGGATGTGAAACCTGGTATGTCAGAGATGCATTTAAGGCCTCGCACAGGACTCTGAATAAGAGGAACCAGACTTAAAGTGGAACACGAGAATACCACTGGATGGGATAAACAACTAAGGGACATATAGGACCTGATGGAAATTTTTTTAAGAGCTTCATGTGACTTAGCTCACACAAGCTTTAACAAACCCTATGAAGGCATGGCTGGACACTGTGTTCTTTTTAACACCTAGCCAGACACTGTGAAAAAAAAAAGAGAGCAATGTTTCCTTTAAAATGTATTTTTTCACAATTTATCATTATTAAAAAAGAATGTAAAGTGAAGAAACATTAATAGTTTGCATGAGTTTCCAAGTGCAAGCTAAATTAGAATGTTCTGCTATTTTTCATGTTAGCTATTCATATTTGGGCTTTCAGATGCAATAACCAAGTGGCTGTGGTCAGATTAAAACCTCATAAAGCCTTGGATTCCATATATAAGTGGCTTCATTTCTACATTTTTTTATACTTGATTCTACTGTTTTACCTTCTTTCTAGCTTAGTATTTCTTCCTTACCTCCACCCAATAACAACAAAATTTATTTCAAGATGGGTTCTGTAAGAGCTGCATAGTACAGAAAAGTGACCATAAACTTTTACAGACATTTAAATTAAGGCAAAGAGAGATTGAATAACTTCTCCAAGGTCGTGGAGCTACAAGAGGCAGGGTAAGGATTAGAATCTAGGTACTTTGATTCTAGATACAAATAATAACCCATTGCAATTAGATCAATGCTACAAAAAATAGTTATTTACAAGTATACAATAGTAAACCTGTGATGCTTGGGAATATTAAACTCTTTAAGTCTCAGTTTCCTAAGCTCTAAATGGACACATTCTTAGTAAAGGGGTCTTCTGAAGATGAAATTCCATTCTGTGCAGGCTATACCCTTAACACAATGCATGGAAGTTGAGGCAATGCATGCACTGTTAAAAAAGAATCGATTGGTTCTGTGAATTCACAGATCAAATGGTGTAGACACACTCTACTGAATGAATCAGGATGGCTGTTTATGAGGAAATGGAGGGAGAAGAGACTCTGTCCCACTGGCAGTGTGTCTCTGTCTCTGGAGAGCCAAGAGATGAATGTCAGGATATTATCTTTCAAGCAAACATTTAAACCGAGGATAAGGTGGGCTCAGCACTGGCTTCTGCTTCTTCTCAAAATCATGACTACTTAGAGGCTGATGGCCTCTAGTGTCCACACAGAGTGAGATGAACTGAGTATTTCAATGCCCTTGATAGTAGAGACTGTCTGACCACTCTGTAAAGTCCCTCATCCAACACTGCTCTAATATTCATTCATTTCACTCTCAAAATGACAATTGTGGATAAGCCATAGGATCTCTTTCTCTCTTTCTCCCCCTCCTCTCTCTGACTTATACATATATGTATGAAACACACAGATATCCAGTTTACATCATTATTAGCTTCTTCTACGAAAAAAGAGAAATCAGCTCTATGCAAATGCATTCCTTTACTGCTGGGCCTCTGGCAACAGCTTTTCAATCTTTTGCAATTGATCAAACTAAGACAGCCATGAAGCATACTGCTGATGAAATACTATCTATCTCCCACATGATTGAGAATCTTAAGTCAACACTGTACAGGTAATATTTGTATTGGCTTTCTCACTCATCACACTCTGGAAATGTGTAGGCAGCTTCTTTTATTTGTTTGTGCAGCTGAAAATCTTTGGAAGAAGAGAGTGACTGAAGGACAGGTTTGATAGTAAATAAGTCAGAGGTAACTATAAGAAAATACACAATATTTAAAGGACAGACATATAACCAAATGTAGTCATTTATCCCTTTAACTGTGTGTGTGTGTGTGTGTGTGTGTGTGTGTGTGTGTGTGTGTGTGTGTGTGTGTGTGTTTAGCTAATGTAGCCAAATCAGTGAGCTCTGGGTTCAGTGAGGATCCTGTCTCAAAAAATAAGGTGGAGAGCAATCTAGAAAGACAGCCAAAGTTGATCTATGACCTGTACACACATGCATGCACACATGAACATGCATACACAGATACATGCATCACACACACACACACACACACACACACACACACACACACACACACAAAATCTATTCTTCAGTCCTCCAAATGGCCCCAAAGGAAAAGGTCACACTGCTCACTCTGCTAACCCTCCCACCTTTCTTGCAAGGAGTTTTGTAGCATTTGGGGATTAGAGGTATACAGCTTTGGTGACTTCAATCTGAGTTCTACTATGTATTACAATCCTTTGGCTTCACAGAGAATTGTGTCACCCCTCTGAAATGCAGGGGATAATTAACAATCTTTACCTCACTGGATTCTATTGTGACTTCCCTTAAGAGTTAGTTATCTTGAAGTCTCAGATATTACTCCCACAACTTCCCTACAGGAGATTTTGGCTATAAGTGACAGCTCTTGTGCTTGTTTCAAATTGGGTTTCTTGATTCCAAACTCCTGAATTTTATGCAACTGATGTGCCCACATGTATCAGTTTTATAGACCAAATTCTATTTGGTTTGCAGTACAAGAGTAA
>PVHP010036573.1:0-17642 GCA_004024765.1 Zapus hudsonius | reverse complement strand
AAAACTGAGTTGAATTACACTGACCTAGCCTGAGACACCAAAGCTGCAATGGGATATAGTGAGCTAACCTGGGATTATTAGTCAAAATGAAGGGATGAAATTTACCACCTTGCCACCTAGGCCTGAAGCCAGCTTGACTGATGATTATAGGCCCAGACCTCAGAGTCAAAGCCTTGAGCAATGCATTAGCTCAAGTTCTGAATCACAGTTTCCACCTATGAAATAAAAGGGGTAAGCACTGAAACTGCACTTCTAGGGCTGTTCTGAGGACATAATATGTCTGCTATGTAATAGACAAGTGATGCATATTATCTTCTTCTTTTCCAAGTCAGGGTCTCACTCTAACCCAAGCTGACCTGAAACTCTATAGTCTCAGGCTGGCCTCAAACTCATGGTGATCCTCCTACCTCTGCCTCCAGAAAGCTGAGGTTAAAGGTGTGTGACACCAAGCCCAGTTTATTTTTAAAAAATTATTTTTAAGCCGGGTGTAGTAGCGCATGCCTTTAATCCCAGCACTCGGGAGACAGAGGTAGGAGGATCGCCGTGAGTTCAAGGCCACCCTGAGACTACAGAGTGACTTCTAGGTCAGCCTGGACTAGAGCGAGTCCCTACCTTGAAAAAACAACAACAAAAAATTTGTTTGCAAGCAGAGAGAGCAAGAGAGAAGAGAGACAGACAGAGAGAATGGGCTCACCGGGACCTCTAACCACTGCAAAGAACTGCAGACACGCACCCGTTTGTGCATCTGGCTTTACATGAGTACTGGGAAATTGAACCCAGGCTTTGCAGGCAAGTGCCTTAATTGCTGAGCCATCTCTCTACCTCCCCTTTTATTTGTGCCAGAGTTTCTTTTTCCAGCTTGGCCTGGCTTGGAATTCACTGTGTAGAATTCCAGAATTCGAGGTTGGCCTCAAGCTCTTGAAATTCACTTGCTTTAGCAAGTAAGTACTCGGATTATATGCATGTGCCACCACACCTGGCCACATGCCAGTTAGTTTAGTTAGTCAGTCAGTCAATTAGCTTTTTGTTTTGTTTTGTTTTGTTTTTTCAAGGTAGGGTCTCACTCTAGCCCAGGCTGACCTGGAATTCACTCTGTAGTCTCAGGGTGGCCTTGAACTCATGGTGATCCTCCTACCTCTGCTTCCCGAGTGCTGGGATTAAAGGCGTGCGCCACCACGCCTGGCTCTAAAATCTATTTTTGCATTTACTAATCACTAACGGCATGTGGGATTGCAGCGCATTGCTGCAGCAGCTCTGTGTGTTCCTAGAAAGTGGGCTGTGGACTGTGAGGAGACATTGACCCAGTTAGAGGCAGCTGGACAGCCTAAGGAATGTCACACCCATGCCAGCAGTGCTGAGGCTCTGTCAGCTGTCAGCAGACAGGTCATTTGGTATGCCTACTTAAGGGAAGAATTATCCTACAAACTGCATCCAGGGTGGAAACCAGAGTTAACTGATGTCCGACTGCTCTCAGCACTTTAGAAATACATTCTGACTCCATGGTCTGCCAAGGAGTGCCAGAAATGACTTAACTGGTTCTGTGTGTATCTCAGCTTGGGCCAAACAGTTCTTTGGATACACGCAACAGTAGGATGGGACACGTGATGCAACAAAATAAATGTGGGACATTTGCCTGAAGCATTTAACTTGATAGGAAAGGATATAGTATTATATTTTCAAATAAATGAACATGTCTTGGCGGGACAAAAAATAACTTCTGATGAAGTTTAGGGTAAAGTTTGAGGATCTGAAGAAATTGGACCTGCTGCTTTGGCTCCACTCTCACATTCCCTCACTCCTGCTAACATTTTGGTAAGACCCAGTGAATATGAATAGATTCCCCAGGCCACAGAGTCCAGAGTCAAATCCTTACTCTGACCTTTCTTCTTGGGCAAATTTGTTGGGCAAATGTTGTAACCTAGATGGGTCGTAGTTTCCTAATCTGTAAAACAAGAAAATAATTGTAGGTAACTCACAGGGTTGTTACAAGGTATAATTGTATAATAAATGCTTATAAAATGCTTAGTGCACGATTCACTAAGAGTCAGCTACAGTATGGCATGAACAGTAGCATCAGATGGAAATATCTTAAATCTTTTGCTTTTCTCGAAGCTTTTAAACTTACAAAAGCAATGCTAACAAGTTGGGATGTAGCTAAGTTAGTAGAGTGCTTGCCTAGCATGTACTAAGTCCTGAGTTCAATTTCCAACACAAATAGTGCCTGGCAGGACATTTCTGTGATTCCAGCACTCAAGAGCTAGTAGATGCAAGAGGATCAGAATTTCTGCTCAAAGATTTCTGAGGGTTCTATGGCCTAAGTGGGATCAGGAGAAGGTATTGAGCAAAGGAAGGGTGGGCGGAGAGATAATCAAAACTTAGGTTTAGAATAAGCCATATGGAAACCTACTTCTTTGGATAATGGCACACCCAGAAGCCATAGATTGTTTCTAGAAGAATTTCAGTGCCAGGGATGGGATACCATCCAGTGAGTTGTTGGCCAGAGAGGTCTCTAAGCCCCCCCCTCCAAACATTACAGGCCATTGCCAAGGTTCTTGGATGCCCACCAGAACAAGATGATAAGACCATATTGCTGAAGACCCCACATGCTTGGGTGCAGGCCACCACTGCAGGTCAGCCTGGACTAGAGGGAAACCCTCCCTCGAAATCAAGCTGGAGCTGAGCAGGAAACCTCCTCCCTGTTAACCAACTGACAGAAAGCTGGAAAAAGCTACGGTTGCATGCAGCCTTATGGGAGGGAGAAGTCATCAACAGTGGTAATCAGCAGTGGACCTTGCAAGACTTAAGATTGGCTAGCCAGTCCAAATGTGCCAACAGGTGCAATAGTGGCATGTCTGTTATGGGGAAAACCAAGTGCTCTCTAATTGGACTGGAGGCCCGCTCCACGGGAGGGAATAGATGCCTGGTACTGAAGACCTTGTTAGAAGCCTATGGTGGGGGAGGTCATGACCCTGAGTGATGCCTGCTGTTGTCTGGCTAAATGCATATATTATGCCCACCAAACAGCCTTATAAGCATTTTTAAAATATGTATACCCATATACTAATGCTACTCTCACTTTTGGTTAGAGAAGCTTCTCTTTTCAGATGACGGTGACCATTGAGATGACTCAAAAGGCACCACAGTGCTGAGAAGAAGTGACAGTGGAGTGTTCAGCACTGAGGCATCTCTATTACACAGTCCAAGGCTAGGGGTCTATTACAGAAGAGGTGGCAGAAAGAATGTAAGAGCCAAAGGAAGGGTAGGACTGCTTACAATGCAATCTTCCAGACAAAAAAATGGCCTTGATACTCATGACCTTGCAGTGCCTGACACTATATATACAAGACCTTCATAATAGGAGGAAAAGATGATGGCATCGAAATAAAATACAGACTAATTGAGAGGGGGAGGGGATATGATGGAGGGTGGACTTGAGATAGGGGAAATTAGGGGTGGAGAGGGAATTGTTATTGTTTATTGTTTATAATTATAGAAGCTGTCAATAATGCTTTTTTTTAAAAAAAGAACTTCTGTTCAAGGTCATCCTTGGCATATTGAGTTCAAGGATTGCCTGGGAAACGTTAGGCCCTGTTTCATAAAAATTCATGAATAGGGGCTGGAGAGATTGCTCAGTGGTTAAGATGCTTTCTGGCAAAGCTTAACAACCTGGGTTCGATTTCCCAGTACCCATGTAAAGCCATGTGTGCAAAGTAGAACATGCATCTGGAGTTTGTTTGCAGTGCCTGGAGGCCCTGTTGCACCCATTCTCTCTGTCTCATATCTCCCTGCTTATAAATGAATAAAAAATATTTTTAAAGCTGAGTGTGGTGGTGCACGCCTTTAATCCCAGCACTTGGGACGCAGAGGTAGGAGGATCATGGTGAGTTAGAGACCAGCCTGAGACTACATAGTGAATTCTGAGTCAGTCTGGACTAGAGAGAGACCCTACCTTGAAAAGCCAAAAAGAAAAAAAAAGGGGGGGATTAATGTTTTTTGACTCTAGCTGTTACACTGGGATGGTGATAAGAGCGAGTCTGAGCTAGCCAATAGAACGGCCTTATGCAGGACTGAGTCCAACCAGCAGCCTACCCTATTTATATCCAACTGGCCAATGGCCAGATGCAAGAGGAAACCATCATTGACTAACCAGCTCCACTAAAGATGCTACATGAATGCAGACACATGAATGACTCCAAGAAAAGCCAGCAGTACAGTCACCCAGTGATATCACCGAAATTACCGACCCACAGAGTCCTGAGTGAACTATTACAGATGAGATGGTTTGTAATGCAGCAACTGGTAACTGGCAGAAGGTATTTCATAAGTAATAATTCCTTCACACAGTTTTTCTCTCCACCTAATACTTAGTGGATAAATTTTCAGTTTGCCCGTTTAGCCTTTATTTTACTTTCTTCTTACAGCAGCAATTATAGAGATTCCTTAAGGACCAACTCTTAAAGTGAAAATTCTGAATCAGAGTAATTGAAAGCTAGGCATCATAATAGACACATGTCATCCTAGCACTTAAAATGGTATGACAGAGCCGGGCAGGGTAGAGCATACCTTTAATCCTAGTACTTCCCAGCACTTGGGAGGGAGAGATAGGAGGATCTTGGTGAGTTCAAGGTCACTCTGAGACTACATAGTGAATTCCAGGTCAGCCTGGGCTAGAGCGAGACTCTACCTAGAGCAAGATCCTACCTTGAAAAACAAACAAACAAAACCACAAATACAAACAAACCAAAAACCAAAACCAACCACCAAAACAAAAACCCAAAAAAAATTTTTTTTTTTTTTTGGTTTTTCGAGGTAGAGTCTCACTCTAGCCCAGGCTGACCTAGAATTCACTGTTTAGTCTCAGGGTGGTCTTGAACTCATGGTGATCCTCCTACCTCTGCCTCCCGAGTGCTGGGATTAAAGGTGTGCGCCACCACACCCGGCTCCAAAATAGTTATATACCAGGTACAGATCCATAAATTGAGGAACAGAATGTATATAAAGCTCAGAAACAGACCAGTACATTTATGGGAACCTGATGTAAGATGAAGATGACACCACAAATCAATAGGGAAAGGATGGATGATGATTCAGTAGATGACATCAGGGAAATTGGCTCACCGCTTGGGGAATAATTAAATATGATTCCTATCTCCTGGTGATGTGGATTGAATGTCTGTGTCTCCAAAACTCACACTAAAAATCTTTCCCCCAAATAGTATTGAGAAGTCAGGCCTTTAAGAAATTATTAGGTGGGAAATAAAAAACAAAGAAATGATTAGGTGGTGAGGGCACCTCCCTGAAAATGGGATTAAGACAGTTAAAAATAGCTTCATACAGTGTTTGGTTTATTGTTGTTGCTTGTTTGTTTTGTTCTTATGCCTCCTGTCATATGATGATGCTCCATTCAAAGTACTATCTTAGAAGCAGAGGCCGGTTGCCATATATATATTATTTATATATATATTTAGTGAGAAAGAGAGAGAAATAATGGGTATGCCAAGGATTCCTGCCACTGCAAATGAATTCCAGACTTCTGCAACATTTTGTGCATCTGGCTTTATGTGGGTACTGGGAAATGGGACAGTCAGGCTTTGGAAGCAAGTGCCTTTAACCACAAGTAATCTCTCTAGCTTTCACCAGACTCTAAATCTGCTGGTTCCTTGATCTTGGATATCTCAGCCTCTAGAACTGAAAGAAATAAGTTCCTGTCATTTATCAATTACTCGGTCTCTTGGTATTTTGTTATAGAAGCACAGATGGATTAAGATATCCATCCACATTATGTTAAACTGGCTCTGGCACTCAGGAATTATGGGTGAGGTAACACACACCTGTAATCCCAGCACTCAGGAGGCAGAAACAGAAGGATTGCAGTAAATTTGAGGCCAAATTGGACTACATAGCGAGACTCTGTTTCCAAAAATATTAAGTACCTGGGCATGATGGCTCATGACTTCAATGCCAGTACTTAGCACTTAAGAGGCTGATATAGGAGGATCAATAACCATGTCTTTGAGCCCACCCTGGGTTTGTGTATCTGACGTTATGGGGGTACTGGGGAAATCAAACTCAGGTTCCTAGGCTTTGCAGGCAAGTGCCTTAACCACTGAGCCATCTCTGCAGCCCAATTAAAAAAAATTTTTATGAAGTATGCCTTTTACTTCAATACTCAGGAGGCAGAGGTAGGAGGATTGCCATGAGTTTGAGGCTAACCTGAGACTAGAGAGTGAATTCCAGGTCAGCCTGAACAAGAGTGAAACCAAAAAAAGAAAACATGAAGGAAAGAGCTCAAGAGACTGCTTAGTGGGTAAGCCACATCCTCAGCACCTCAACATCTTCCTTCCATAGACAAAGTAAAAACAGAAATGGGAGCGCTGGAGAGATGGCTCAGTGGTTAAGGCACTTGACAGCAGACTAAGGAGCCGAGTGCAGTTCCCAAGTACTCACATAAATCCAGATGCACTAAGTGGTGCATACATCTGGAATTTGTTTGCAGCAGCTGGGACCTAGTTAGCCCATTCTTTCTGTCTGTCTCCCTTCTCTCTATCTCTCTCTGCTTGCAAATAAATGAAAATATTAAAAAATTTAAAAATAGAAGTGACAGGGCTGGAGAGATGGCTCAAGGGTTAAGGCATTTGCCTCCAGTGCCTAAGGCCCAGGGTTCAATTCTCCAGTACCCACATAAGCCAGACCCACAAGGTGGTGGCCCTGGTGTTCTCTCTCTCTCTCTCTCTCTCTCTTTCTCTGCTTAAAAATTAATAAATTTAAAAAATTAAAAGGTTTTAAAAAAATAGAAGTGATAAACTAGGGGAAATATTTGTAATATATATAAAACAAACAAAAATAGTCTCTTATCAATCGAGGAAAAGATGGATACAGCAATAGAAAAACGCACCAAGAGCACTAAAATAAATAAACATGGGCTGGAGAGATGGTTTAGCAGTTAAAAACCTGAAGGCCCAAGTTCAATTCCCTAGAACACATTTAGTGCCAGATACATGGTGGTGGGAAACCCTGGTGTGCCCATTCTCTCTCTCTCCCTCTCTCTTTAATTAAGTAAAAAAAAATTAATAGAATAAAATAAAACAAAATTTCCAGTCTAAGAATGTAGCTAAGTAGTAGTGAGCTTTCTTAGCTTGAATGAGACTATGGGTTTGATGTTCAGCATAAAAAATAATAAAATGAGCCGGGCGTGGTGGCGCACGCCTTTAATCCCAGCACTCGGGAGGCAGAGGTAGGAGGATCGCCGTGAGTTCGAGGCCACCCTGAGACTACACAGTGAATTCCAGTCAGCCTGGGCTAGAGTGAGATCCTACCTCGAAAAACCAAAAAAAAAAAAATAATAATAATAATAATTATTATTATTATTATTATAAAATGAAGCCAGGCATGATGGTGGACACCTTTAATCCCAGCATTAGGGAGGCAGTGGAGGATTGAGGCCACCCTGGGACTACAGAGTGAGTTCCAGGTCAGCCTGGGCTAAAGTGAGACACTACCTCAACCCCCCTCCCCCATATATAATTAAAATAAAAAGAGGGCCGAAGAGATTGCTTAGCAGTTAAAGGCACATGCTTGCAAAGCCTGACATCCTGGATTCAATTCCTCAGTACACACATAAAGTACCCACATCTGAAGTTCCTTTTCAGTGGAAGAGACCCTGGCAAGCCTATTCTTTCTCTTTCTCTCTCCTTCCCTCTCTTTGGGTGCAAATAAATAAACAAAAATTTTAAATAATAAGCCGGGCGTGGTGTGGCGCACGCCTTTAATCCCAGCACTCGGGAGGCAGAGGTAGGAGGACTGCCATGAGTTCAAGGCCACCCTGAGAGTACATAGCGAATTCCAGGTCAGCCTGGACTAGAGCGAGACCCTACCTCGAAAAAACAAACAAACAAAAAAATTAAATAATAAGATTGGCCAGGTGTGGTAGCGTACCCCTTTAATCCCAGCACTTGGGAGGCTGAAGTAAGAGAATCACTATGAGTTCAAGGCCATCCTGAGACTACAGAGTGAGTTCCAGGTCAGCCTGGGCTAGAGTGAGACCCTACCTCGAAAAACAAAAGATAAAAGTATAAATAAATAAATAATATGCCTGTTTCCTGTTCTGTGTGTGTGGTGTTGGTGATGGGTTTCTCTCTCTGCTTGGACCTGTGAAAGGGGAGCAGCCTTCTGGAACTTTCCCTATATCTATAGCTACAAATAAGTACTTTCCTCCCCCAAACTGTGCCTGGTTTGGAGATTCATCCCAGTGGTGTGTAGCTGACTGCCCCAGTTTGTTTGTTTGCTTTTCTTTTTTCTTTTTCTTTTTCTTTTTCTTTTTCTTTTTTTTTTTTTTTTTTGGTTTTTCCAGGTAGGGTCTCACTCTAGCCCAGGCTGACCTGGAATTCACTGTGTAGTCTCAGTGTGGCCTTGAACTCATGGCGATCCTCCTACCTCTGCCTCCCGAGTGCTGGGATTAAAGGAGTATGCCACCATGCCCTGCTTTGTTTGCTTTTCAATGGTCTTGCTCTAGCCCAGGCTGACCACCACGCCTGGCCCTGTTTCTATTTTTTTTTTTAAATATTTCATTTATTCATTTTCAAGCAGAAAGAGAGAGAGAAAGAGAGAGAGAGAAAGAGAGAGAAAGAGAGAGAGAGAGAGAAGAGAGCACACCAGGGCCACCACCTTGTGGGTCTGGCTTATGTGGGTCCTGGGGAATTGAACCTGGGGCCTTAGGCACTGGAGACAAGTGCCTTAACCGCTGAGCCATCTCTCCAGCCCTGTTTCTATTTTTTGTTTTTTTGTTTTTTCAAGTTTATTTATTTGCAAGCAGAGAGAGAGAAAGAAAAAATGGGCACCAGGGCCTCCAGCCACCTCAGATGCATGCATGCACCTTTTTGTGCATCTGGCTTTACGTGGGTACTAGGGAATTGATCCCAGGTCTTCAGTCTTTGTAAGCAAACACCTTTACTGCTGAGCCATCTCTCCAGTCCGTTTCTGGTTCTTTTTTTTTTTTTTCTTTTTGGTTTTGGTTTTTCAAGGTAGGGTCTCCTTGTAATCATAACTGACCTGGAATTCACCATATAGTCTCAGGGTGAGCCGGGCGTGGTGGTGCACGCCTTTAATCCCAGCACTCGGGAGGCAGAGGTAGGAGGATTGCCGTGAGTTTGAGGCCACCCTGAGATGACATAGTGAATTCCAGGTCAGCCTGGACTAGAGCAAGACCCTACCTCGAAAAACCAAAAAATAAAAAAGAATAGTCTCAGTTTGACCTTGAACTCACAGCAATCCTCCTACCTCTGCCTCCCAAGTGCTGTGATTAAAGACTTGCACTACCATGCCAGGCTCTGTTTCTATTTTTGAAACAAGGTCTCATTATGTAGTCTGGACTGTCCTCAAATTCATGATCATCCTGCCTTAGCCTCCTGAATTCAAGGATTACTGGTTTATGCCACCATTCCAAGGCTCTGTTAACCTTTTGAAGAACTATGAAGCTGCATCCTTTTTTTAAAAAAAAATAGGTTTATTCAGCAAGAATCTGCATACAATAAAATTCTCTCTTTTTAAGCTTACAGATCTCTGAGTCTTGCTCAGGATGTGCAGTTTGGTGACTAACACAAAATCAGAGAGTATTGTCTTCCAAAGCCCCTCATGCTTCTGTGTACTCAATCCTCTACTCTTTCCTGTTGCCCCTAGCAACTACTGACCTGATTTCTATTCCCATAATTTTGATTTTTTTCAAGTATATCATATAATGGGCTGGAGAGATGTCTCAATGGTTAAAGAAAATCATATCTGCTGGACGTGGTAGCACACCCCTTTAATCCAAGCTCTTGGGAGGGCAGAGATAGGAGGATCGCCATGAGTATGAGGTCAGCCTGAGAACTACATAGGTCAGCCTGAGCTAGAGTGAGACCCTACCTTTAAATATATATATATCATATTGATTGAGTGTGGTGGCCTACCCCTGTATTCTCATCACATGGGAAGTAGAGGTAGGAAGATGGAAATTTCAAAGCCAACCTAAGCTACATAGTAAGTTTGAGTCTACCCTGGACTACATAGGGATATCCTGTGTTTTAGTCAGCCACACACAGCTGGGATGAACCTCCAAACCAGGCACAGTTATGGGAGGAAGGATTTATGAAGTTACAGATCTTGGGGAAGTTCCATAATGGTGAAAGAGGTTGGTTCCCTTTCACAGGTCCAAATAGAGAGAGAGAGAGAAGCCATCACCAACACCACAGACACACCAGCAAAAACAGGCAGGAGGGGCTGGTGAGATTGCTCAGTGGTTAAGGCACTTGCCTCCAGTGCCTAAGGCCCTGGGTTCAATTCCTCAGGACCCACATAAGCCATACCCACGAGGTGGTGGCCCTGGTGCTCTTGCTCTCTATCTTTCTCTTTCTCTCTCTCTCATCTCTCATCTCTCTGCTTGAAAATAAATAAATAAAATAAAAAACAGGCAGAAGGAGAGAGAAATTTCCTTCTGCTTTACAGAGCCTTAGGGCAGGGACTTACAACCCTTTCCCAGACTTGTTGACTTCCTGAATCCCCTGAGCCTCCTTTCTCTCTTCAATTCAGAGGAAATCTGCTACATAACACTCAGGATTACTATGGATTGCTAACAGGTCAAGTTGACAACAAAACAACTATCACATCCTGTCACAAAACAAAACACGAATATCCTAGAAACAGAACCATCAAGTCCTGGCTTGTTTGATTCACACAATGTTTTCAAGATTCGTCTGGGAGACTGGGGATGTAGCTCATGAGGTGCATAACTAGCATGCATGAAGCCTTGAGGTTGAGTCCCAGCATAGTGTAAATCTCCTATGGTAGTAGAGTTGTAATTCCAGCATTTGGGAGGTAGAGTGTTACCTGATGTTGGCTAGGAGGTGATGTCCAGCCTCTGCTCATACCATTGTTTTCCTCATCATCACGGAGCTTTGAGTCTTTAAGCCAAAATAAACCTTTCCTCCAGAAGTTGCTTTTGGTTGGGTGCTTTGTGGAGCAAAGAGGAAGCTGACTGCAACAGGTGGAAAAGCAGCTTCCCTTAGTGGAGTGAGGCTCACTCTTCTGCTGCTGTTTTCACCTGCTGTGGCAGAGGTGACGTGCAGCCTCTGCTCATGCCATGCTTTCCCCTGTCATCATGAAGCCAAAATAAACTCTTTCTTCCCATCAACTGCTTTTTGGTTGGGTGTTTTGTGCCAGCAAGAAGAAAGTAACTACCACAGACTGAAAAACAACTAACGCTGTCTACAGACAACTAGGAATTGAATGCGCACACTGGGAGTCAAGGCCCTTGTTTGCAAAGCCTGATGGTCTGGGTTTGATTTCCCAGTATCCATGTAAAGCCAGATGCACTGAGTGGCGCATTTGTCTGGAGTGTGTTGGCAGTGGCTGGAGGCCCTGATGCACTCTCTCTCCCCCTCTCCTTGCAAATAAAAATAAATATGAAATTAGCCAAGGCTGGAGAGATTGCTCAGTGGTTAAGACACTTGCCCGCAGCCTTGGGAAGTGTGTTGGAGATGTCCCAGTGCTGAACACTCCACTGTCATTTCTTCTCAGCACTGTGGTGTCTTCTGAGTTATCCCAGTGGTAACCGCCATCTGAAAAAGAGAAGCTTCTCTAGCAAAAGTGAGAGTAGCATTTTATTTGGGAATGCATATTAAAAAAAAAACTGAGCCGGGCATGGTAGCGCATGCCTTTAATCCCAGCACTCGGGAGGCAGAGGTAGGAGGATCACCATGAGTTCGAGGCCACCCTGAGACTACATAGTGAATTCCAGGTCAACCTGGGCTAGAGTGAGACCCTACCTCAAAACAAACAAACAAACAAAAAGTGCTTGTAAGGATGGGCTACTTCCAGTGAGTTGTTGGCAAGAGAGGTCCCTGAGGCCCCCAAAACATTACAGACCATTGCCAAGGCTCTGGGTTGCTCACCAGAAGGAGATGGTAAGACCCTATTGCTGAAGAACACATATGCTTAGGCTGCAGGTCACTGAGAAATCAAGCTGGGGCTGAGCTGGAAACCTCCTCCCTGTTAACCAGCTGACAGAAAGCTGGTAAAAGCTATGGCTGCATGCAGCCCTATGGGAGAGAGAAGTCATTAATGATTGTGAACAGCAGTGAGCCTTGCAAGCCTTAAGACTGGTCAGCCAGGCCAAATGTGCCAACTGGTGCAATAGTGACATGTCTGTTATGAGGGAAAGCATGCCTCATAGGTATGAGGACCTAGTAAAAACCATATAGTGGGGGAGGTCATGATCCCTAAGGGAGTGACGCCTGCTATTGTCTTGCTAAATGCATATGTTATGCCAACCAAACTGCCTTATGTACTAAAAGGTTTTTTTTTTTTTTTTTGTTTTTCGAGGTAGGGTCTCGCTCTAGTCCATGCTGACCTGGAATTCACTATATAGTCTCAGGGTGGCCTTGAACTCACGGTGATCCTCCTACCTCTGCCTCCCGAGTGCTGGGATTAAAGGCGGTGCGCCACCACACCCGGCTAAATAAAGTATTTTTAAAAAATCAGACAAAAAAAATCTAACATGGGGCTGGAGAGATTGCTCAGTTAAGGTTAGGTAGGCTGCACAATCTAACAACCAGAGTTTGATTCCCCAATGCCTACAAAAAGCCACATGCACAGAGTGGTGAATACATCTGGAGTTTGTTTGCAGTGGCTGAGGGCCCTGGTGTGCCCATTCTCTGTCTGTCTGTCTTTCTTTACTTGCAAATAAATAAATAAAAATATTAAAGAAAAAAAAACCCCGATATGTTGGCTGGAGATATGGCTCAGCAGTAAAAGCTTTGCTTGTGAGCTGGAGGGATACCTGCAAAATTTAACAATCCCAGATTTATTCCCCAGTATCCACAATGTCATGGTTTAATCCAGGTGTCCCCCACAAACAAATGAATGTGTTCTAAATGCTTCTCAGCTGATGACAGTTTGAGAATTAGAACCTGGCTGGAGCTGTGTTGTTGGGGACGGGCTTATGGGGATTATAAACCAGTTTTCCCCCTTGCCAGTGTTTGGCACACCTTCCTGCCACTGTTTGCAGTGCTGTGGTGGAGGTGATGTTCACCCCTCTGCTCATGCCATTGTTTTCCCTGCCAGGATGGAGTCTCCCCTCGAGTCCTAATAAACCCATTCCTCCACAATCCGTAAGCCTACCATTCCTCCACAAGCCGCTCTTGTTTGGGTTCTTTCTGTTTCTGTGTAGCAACCAGAAAGCTGAACACACAACCACATAATGCCAGATGTACAAAAGGGGTGCATGTGTCTGCAATTTAGGCCCAGGAGCGCCCATTCTCTCTCTCTCTCTCTCTCTCTCTCTCTCTCTCTCTCTCTCTCTCTCTGTTTCTCTCTGCTTGCTTGCAAAGTCTGGTGGCCTAGGTTCAAGTACCCAGGAAGCCAGATGCATCTGGAGTTTGCAGTAGCAGGAGGCCCTATCTCGCCAATACTCACTCTCTGTGTCTGCGTCGTTCTGTCTCTCTCTCTCATCTCTCTGCTTGGAAATGAATAAATAAAATATTTTTTAAAACCTGACTTGGTATGGGGCTCAGGAAGTGTTTCTACGTTCACATTTGAGCCTCCTTTAGCTTTAAATAAACAATCCCAATCAATTGCTAAGTATTATTTTACAAATCAGGTGCTGTCCATAAAATCAGCTTTCTGACACATTTATGGACACTTTTCTGAAGCTATGCATGAGAAAGCCTGACCTCCACAGAATCACACGCTGTCTGGCTGTCTGTGTGTTCTGCCCCTGGCCCTGAGCCTCCTTTCTCTGCAGTGGTCTTGTCGTGTCCCTTAGTCCCAAGGAGTGGAATGAATGGCGCATCAGCGTGGGACAATGGGGCTGATTCATGGCTTGGGAAAACAGGGAATTGTCCTAGAGCAAACACTGATCCTACTTTTTTTTTCTTCTGGGGACACTGAGACATTTAGCTGAAAGCATCTTCCAACCACGGGGTAAGCATCTAAATGAGAGCAATATGGGCCTCCCAGAGTCCCCCGGGGCCCTTAAAACAATCCTGAGCTACCCTGGCAAAGCTTGTGATCTTTGTAAACAAGCAGAGTGCAGTTGTTCACACAGCTGTTAATTTCATTAAGAAGCCTCAATTGAAGGCCCCAGAAGAGGCACTTCTTTTTATACCAGGATCATCTCTGGGTGTTCTATCTGCATCCATTCACATTGGCTTAGCGTGGATGTTGGGGTGAAGCTCACATTCAGGTTGATACTTTAGCTCAGCCTTCCAAAAAATGTTCATTAGAATAGACTCCCCCGCCCCCACATGACTGGCTTCATACTCCAATGAAGAAGGAAATGGTATCACTTCACTGTCCCACATTCTTGACAGTATTTACAACCCACAGCAGGTTCATTCATCTCTCTCTCTCTCTCTCTCTCTCTCTCTCTCTCTCTCTCTCTCTCTCTCTCTTTCTCTCAATGCTGTGGATTGAACCTAGGGCCTCGCTCATGTTAGGCGAGTGCTCTACAACTGAGCTGTATCCCAACCTGGGCTATTCTTTTTATTCTTTTTAAAATTTTTTTAAATTTAAAAAATTTTTATTTTGAGCCAGGTCTCACTCTGTAGCCCAGACTGGCCTGGGTCTCATGGTGATCCTTCTACCTTAGCCTCCAAAGTACTAAGATTAAAGGCATGAGCCACCATGTCTGGTTTGGGCCTTTTCTTTTTTTTTTTTTTTTTTTTTTGGTTTTTCGAGGTAGGGTCTTGCTCTAGTCCAGGCTGACCTGGAATTCACTGTGTAGTCTCAGGCTGGCCTTGAACTCACAGCGATCCTCCTACCTCTGCCTCCCGAGTGCTGGGATTAAAGGTATGCGTCACCACACCCGGCTACATCACCATACTCTCTGGTACCAAATTTGTTGTAGTTAGTCACACACTGCTGGAATGAATCTCCAAACCAGGCACAATTACTAAAAAGGTCAAGTTGACAACAAAACTTAGCCATCACAACCTGTGAATCTGTCCCATTAGCTATGAGGCTGCTGTTAATTGCAAAGTCATAAGCAAGCCAATGACCTTCATCTTTTCTGTTTTAATTTTTTTTCAGTGTAGGCTCTCATTCAAGCCCAGGCTGACATGGAACTCACTCTGTAGTCTCAGGTTGGCCTCAAAGTCACAGCAGTGCTCCTACCTCTGCTTCCCAAATGCTGGGATTAAAGGTGTGCTCCACCATGCCTGGCTCGTTTTGTTGTTGTTTGTTTGTTTTTTGTTTTATGAGGTAGGGTCTCACTCCAGGTTGACCTGGAATTCACAATTCACTCTGTGGTTCCAGGGTGGCCCTGGACTCACAGTGATCATTCTACCTCTGCCTCCCCAGGGCTGGGATTAAAGGTGTGAGCCACCATGCCGAGCTTGTTTATCTTATTTGTAAGAAGAGAGAGAAAGTGTGTGTGTGTGTGTGTGTGTGTGTGTGTGTGTGTGAATGGGCAAGCTAGGTTCAAGCCTTCCTGCCACTGCAAACCAATTCCAGATGCATGTGTCACTATGTGTATCTGACTTTACATGGACACTAGGGAATCAAACCTGGGCCACTAGGCTTTGCAAGCAAGTGCCTTTCACTAATGAGCCATCTCTCCAGCCTTATACTTTCTATATATTTTATTATAAAGATTGCAGTTAGTTCTGTTTATGGCAATAAACATACAGTCCTAACATTTAGTCATGTGAAGCACAGCTGACTGTTACCAAAGGAGTCTGTGATAGATCCTGTTTCAGAGGAGATGGAGTGTTTGAGTGATTGCATTACTGTTTCCTTTTTTTGTTTCAGTTAATCTCATCAAGGCTCGGGACTTGATGTTTTGACTATTTCTCATTTTGAGTCCTTCCAGGCTGGTGACCCAAGTGAATTTGTAATTTCTGATGGAGTCATGGCTTCCTCCATGACCTGCTTATTTGAAAACACCATGAACCAGGCAAGGTGGCATTTCCCTTTAATATCCACACTAGGAGGCAGAGGTAGGAAGATCCCTGTGAGTTGGAGGTCACCCTTTGACTACATAGTGAATATCGGGTCAGCCTGGGGTGGAGCAAGACACTAACTACCTCACAAAAAAACAAAACAAAACAAAACAAAAAAACAGCTAAAATGCCTTTCTTTCTCCTCTTCATCCATCATGACAATAACTCTGATTGTTTGTTTTCCAGCTTCTAAAGTCCTAGAATTAAAGATGTGTATCAATAAACCTACAGTTCAGGATTGTGTGTGTGTGTGTGTGTGTGTGTGTGTGTGTGTGTGTGTGTGTGTTTCCTTAAACAAGGTGGCCTTGAATTCAATATGTACCTGAGGCTGGCTTTTAACTTCTAATCTCTGCCTCCCCAGTGCTAGGATTACAGTTGTGCATACATTTAGAGTTAATTTGCAGCAGCTGGAGGCCCTGGCATGCCCATTCTCTACCCCCCCCCCCGCTTGCAAGTAAAGAAATATTTATAAAAAAAATAGCATTGTCAAAAATATCTGTCCTTGGGCTGGAGAGATGGTTTAGTGGTTAAGGTGTTTGTCTGTAAAGCAGAAGGACCCAAGTTCTATTCCCCAGAATCCATGTAAAAACAGTGCACAGGGTGGTGCGTGTCACATGTGTCTGGAGTTTGAGCAGTGGCTGGAGATTCTAGTGTACCCATTCTCTCTCACTGCCTCTTTCTCTTTCTCTCTCTCTCTCTCTCTCTCATCTCTCTCTCCCTCAAGAAAATAAATGCATAAAGTATTTTTAAAAAGTCTGTCCTCATAAGTCTCAAACTTGGAATTTAAGATTTTTATGTTACTATCTCTACATAAAGCTAATAGAGCCGGGCGTGGTGGCTCAGGCCTTTAATCCCAGCACTCGGGAGGCAGAGGTAGGAGGATCGCCACGAGTTCAGGGCCACCCTGAGACTACAGAGTGAATTCCAAGTCAGCCTGGGCCAGAGTGAGACCCTACCAAAAAACCAAAAAAAAAAAAAAAAAAAAAGCTAATAGAGTAGTCACAATGATCTGTACTCTGTACAAATTGTGGTTTTTATTTTTATTTTATTTTTTTCCAGGAAGGGTCTCACTCAAGTCCAGTCTGACCTGCAGTCCCTATGTAGTCTCAGACTGGCCTTGAACTCACAGTGATCCTCCTACCTCGACCTACCAAGTACTGGGATTAAACTCGTGTACTACCTACCACCTGGCACAAAATTGTGATTTTGAAATTTATTTATTTAATTTTAATTTTAATTTTTTAAATAAAATTTACCAGGGGAGAGTGTGAACACAGTCCCTCACTACCACAAACTATGCAGTCGAGTTTCCCTCATTTGGGGAAATCGCAGGGGTTAGCACATCCAGAGTGCAATGGATAAACCTCGCCCTGGGAAAACCACCTTCGTGATCATGGTGTCTCCCCTGCCAGGTAAGTATTTATTTATTCATTTGAGTGAGAGTGAGAATGAGAGCGAGAAAGACAGAGACAGAGGCAGATCGAGAGAGAGAATGGGCAGGCCAAGTCTTCTATCACTGCAAACAACTCCAGATGCATGCACCACTTTGTGCAGCTGGCTTTATGTGGGCACTGGGGAATCAAACTCAGGTCCTTCTGCTTTGCAGGCAAACACCTTAATCGCTAAGCCATCTCTCCAGCCCTCATTCTTTTTTTTTTTTTTTTGGTTTTT
>PVHP010036572.1:0-17833 GCA_004024765.1 Zapus hudsonius | reverse complement strand
GAGAGAGAGAGAGAGAGAGAGAGAGAGAGAGAGGAGCCCACCACCAGAAGCAAGCAAGCACAGTGTAACACACTGTGATTCACAAAATGTAGAAATCCAGACCAGGGTTCAAGCTCTTCTTTTGCATATCTATCCTTAGTATTTTACATACAAATTAGAAAGGACTAACCCCCAGGAAGCTAGGCCAAAGTGACATTTCCTCCAGCCAGAAGGCTGAAGACAATTCACAATTATAATAAACCTTTAATTCTTTTGGGGGACATTATTCAAACTGCCACAACAAGCATTCAATCACTGACACTATCCCCAGCTAGACAGTCACCATAATGATGCAAAAGAAAAGGGGACAGTTACTAACATAGAAGTCTTGGTGAAGGTTTTAGGAAGGGTGAAATCCAGGAATTCATATTAGCACCATTCTGCATGGTTGTATGACCACGCCTATTTTGAGGAGCCAGACTTTGAGATCGTGAAGAACTTGGAGGATAGTTGACCGAGAGTCATTGAACAAATCCACTGGAAGAATAAGGGGTTGTGGAGGAAGGCCTGCATTAGAGACTGAAAGTCAGGAGACCGTGTGGGCTGCACCTGTGCAGAGAGAGATGGCAGGCTGCAGTGGACTGGATGGGTCCTTTGCAGACATGAGAGTGAGGGAAGCTTTTGATTGAGAGTGGCTGGTCCTCAGAGATGGGGGCTGAAGTCACATATTCACTAGCCCACCACGCTGCTGCTACTGTTCCCCCCTCAATCAATTTCAACCTCTGAAAAAGGCACTTGACCAGAGCCTCAAAGTAGGCATGGTTTTCGTTCATAAACAGACCAGCCTAATCCAAGGTAGGTGGGTGTGGGAGCTCTTCCCTGGGAGAGGGCTGCAGGCTGACCTCACTTGAGGGAGAGATCTGGCTTCAGTTAAGGAGGAGGAGGAGGAAGTGGATGGCTCCCACGAAGGAGAAGAGCACACAGAGCAGTGATGTTTAGTAGAACTTTCTGTGATGATAGACGCAGCCTTGTCTGTGCTCTCCAGGACGGTAGCCACTGGTCCCATGGGGTAATTGAGCATGTGAAATAGAGCCAAAATGACTGAGGAATAGTTTCCAACAACATTTCACTGTGAATCATTTAAACCTCACCATCAGGGCCCCTGAGTCCAAGATGGCATCCTGTGTAGGCTGCCTGAGGTCTGTTCACAGCCCTGCAGATGAGATGCAGTTGCTTAGAAGTCAGGGTTCATGTGCAACCTGCAGCAATCCATCAGGCATCCCAGCCTAGGGCCCTAATCAGATCTTGAGGATCCCACAGACCCCCAAATGACCAATGGCACAAATCCTAGCCAGTAGAGCTCTAAAGACACAGTCTTGGTTACAAGCACAGAGCTGTAGGCCCCAAGGTCCAGAATAGGACAGGAGGAAAAGGAAGGGAAGAAAGAGTGGAGGGCAGGATGCCAGGAAACCTGAAGTCATTTGGTCAACTTCATGGTTTCCAGGTACAGGTTACTGAAACCACATGCCATGAACAGGGACCAAATGCATTCCCTAGCCAGGCTGGTCTGATCTTTTGTGAAGAGGGCCAGCCCCTTGTCCCATGTTGAGAAAACTTGAGTTCTGACTAAGGCGGGAATTTGACCAGCAGCGACTTGGGCAGGAGGAGGAGGAGGAAGAAGAAGAAGGCTGTGTACTTCATGTAGAAAGGTGTGTGTGTGTGTGGGGGGTGATGGTCCTCAGATGGACAAGGAAGAAGCCACTTGCATTCTCTCAAAGGCTGCTCCCTTTAAGGAAGCCAAGGCAGCTAAGCACCCAGGGCTGTTTCTCCAAAAGACTAATAAAGAAATTGACAGCCTGCAAGAGGTGAGTCACAGTAGTTTCAGGGGTGCACTGCATTTCCTTCCCAGGGTGCATTTCTCAAGTCTAAGGGCAAAGCTAAGCCCAAAGGACCAGGCCTACAGCTCCTCGCGCTCTGCAGGTGCCTCGAGCAGCTGTGACCATGGCTCCCTCAGCCAGTGCAAGGCTTAGCAGATGTCTGAGTTGCCTCCCAGGAGACATGGCTGTTCAGAAGTCAGTACTCACCAGGGACTAGATGGAAAGAAGAGATTCAATAGCAGGAGTGCAGGGGAGGGGAGTGGAAAGAGATTGGGGGAGGGCATCATGATCATGGTATATGGTATACATGTATGCAGGTTGTCAAATAAAACTATTTTTTAAAAAATCAGTGTTCACATGCACCCCATACCTCTCCACCAGGCCTTCCAGCCTAGGGCCGCAGTCAGGACTGTGAGCCTCGCAGACCCCAGTACCTCCTCTGACTTTTCAATTTCTGAGCAGGTGGCAGCTTCCAAACCTTTCTTTTTGCAGGTCCTGGCTCCCAATGTCCAGTGGACATCAGTCCTACCAGAAGGCCTCAGGAGCCTAGAATGCTACTAGGGAAGGTAAAGGGCCTCTGGCTGGGTAGGGTTGGACCCCAGGGAGGAGTTCCCAGCTGAGGCTGGAAAGCCTGTGGACTCCCTAAGCTGACAGGCCCCGTGCTGGCCGGAGGTGGCTGAGCTAGTTCGGAGATGAGGGGCACTGGGCAGGAAGCCCATTGTCTCCTCCTCATGACTTCCCTTCCTCCTCATCCCAGGAGCCTCCTTGCTGGCCAACTGTACTAAAACTCCGGAAAACCATGGCGGGGAGCTTTTCCAATTAGAACATTCTTTTTCCGATCTGTGGATGATTCTTAAAGCAGCAAAAAGCCATTCTTCAGGGCATGTGGGGATTATCTGCCAGCGAGGCCTTGGCTCGGCTTGTGCACTTGTGCTCTGGAGGCCTGGCCTGGGGCTGCTTCGGAGCCAGAGAGAAAAGGCAGAGTCTGTGTTCTGGGGCATCAGGTCACGCAGGCTGAGTCTGCTGAGGAGGTGCATGACCTCCAGCTTCCCTTGCTGGCTCTCAGTAGGGCTGCTCTGCATCCTCCATCACACTGTGGGCTCCTGGGGTCCTTTGGAAAGTAAGAATAAGTAGGCATGGGGCTGGAGAGATGGCACAGTGGTTAAGGTACTTGCCTCCAGTGCCTAAGGCCCCGGGTTTAATTCCCCAGTACCCACATATGCCGGACCCACAAGGTGGTGGCCCTGATGTTCTCTCTCTCTCTCTCTATCTATCTATCTATCTATCTATCTATCTATCTATCTATCTATCTATCTATCTATCTATCATCTCTCTGCTTGAAAATGAATAAATACAATATTTTTAAAAAGAATGAGTAGGCATGCTGAGAGGGGGCACACATCATTGTAGTGAAGAGTGAAAGCTGATGGAAGGGGGGCCCAGAGGCCAAATCTGGTAGTTGAGGGGTTCACCCCACATGCTGAGGATTTGAAGCAACTCTTACCAGGGGAGCTGGTTACAAGCATAGAGGCCCAGCACCAGAGGTTTTGGAGCTCAAGAGGGCCCTTCTTGGGTGTGGGCCCTCCTAGCCTGGGGTTCCCTGTCCCTAGGGGACCCACCCTGCTGAGAGTCAGCAAAGTCACCCAACAAGTGGAAACTGGTTGAAGAGCTTTGGAGGATGAGGCAGCAGGGCGGGACCTGGGAAGGAGGGAGGAGAAGAGGGGATTAGGGTACAAGCAGGAGCACCCCAGCTTCTCCCCAGAACTGATAGAGCCCCAGGTTGTAGGCCCAGCTCTGTGTCAGACTGTCTGCTCTAAGACCCAGCCCGTCACCCTGCCTGTTTTTCTATGTGCACAGCTATGGGGTTCAGTCCACTCTGGTGTAAGAATGCTGCCTGGGTCACCTCAGGGGCCTGTTTTTTCCTCCCAAGCCTGGGAACTCTTCAGTGAGACAGGCCTGCCTGAGGTCTGTTCACAGCCCTGCAGATAGAAAAGGGCCTCCCTGGGAGCTTAGGAATGCTGCTGGCCCATTCCCTCAGACTACCTGCCCTCCAGTGCATCTGTTGACTGAGCTGTGAAGCCCTAAGAACAGAATCACCACCTGCTGTTTTTGCCTCTGCAGGTAGCCCCCAAGCCTACTGCACTTGGAACCAGTACCTGTGCTTTCAGAACAAGGTCTTGCCCAGGGTCTGTTTGAGGGGTGCTGCCTAGTCCCTTGGAGGTGGTCCTTCTGTGCAAGTTGGGGAGGACAAGGCTTTCAGAGAACTCTGCAAGAGCCAAGAGGCTGGCCAGTTTTGGACCTGGAGCTAGGAACTAAGGCACAAGAAGACAGAGGAAAGTGAGGAGACAAGGCCAAGGTGAGACCAGGTCCAGGGAGAGCCAAGCCTGGGAGGCAGCCACAACCTTGGACTAGAAACTTGAGGGAGTTCAAGGAAAGATCTGTGAAGACAATCTGACAGCTGAGTGAGTCAGAGGTGTCCCCAGAACAGAACTTTCTTCGAACCAAAGTGGGGTGTCTTGCACTGAGGCCCCGTGATATGATAGCACTTTGTTTATACCTGCTTGTAATGCCAACCCTCAACAGGCCCAGGTAGGAATATTGCTCAGAATCTGAGGCCAGCCTGAGCTACAAAGCAAAACCCTATCTCAAAAACAATCCCCCACCCCACAATGCCTGGCTGAAGTGACTGGGGTGGCCCTGTCTGGGGTGGGGGTGGAGAACATCATTGGATGAGTCTGTTGGGGCACCGAACAGGTAGGCAGGGCAGGGCAGGGCACTTGCCCTTCGAGTCAAACCCGTTTGCGGGCAAGATCCGGGGCAGGGCCTAGCAGGCTGGCTGGGAGGGAGGGGTGAGGAGAGGCTGGAGTTGTCATGACCAGATGGATCTGTCCTGGGCAGGTTCTGAGTCACCAGGGACATGGGAAGAGCTGAGGCCTGAGGTAGCCCTCCGTGGCTAGCCCTGTGCTGCTCAGCCCACCCCACTCAGGCTTCTGGGTGAGCTTGCTGTTTCCTATTGGCAGCCTTGGGAGATGGGGCCACCCCCTTTGTCACTGTGTGCTGTATGTTGTTCTACCTCTCTGAGCTAGGGACTCTTGGGGGGTAAGGTTCCACAGAGGGTATGTGACACAGCCTAGGTTATAGTTAGTATGTTTAGGAGCTAGAAGAGGACACATTAATTAGGTGTTGGCAAGCAGCCTTGGTTCAACTGTATTGACAGGAGAAAACGCTTGTGGGCAGGGGACAAAGATGAACTTTATGTTGCACTCCCTCTGGGACACAGAGGACCTATCGGAGAAGCCCCCCAAAGAGATGGAGCCTCTTCCTTCCAGAGTCACAATCTCTCTTCCATCCTCCTTCTGCACTAGGATGGTCTCTGTGACCCTGAGATGACTGAGGCACCTACCTCTAGAATAATAAAGGGTCACAGCCACAGTCGTTCGAGGAACCTAGGGATGCACACAGAAGGAAGTGGTTAACTTGACCACGTGGCAGGCAGGGGAGGGTTCAGGAACCCTTGGGTGAAGTTTTGAGGAATGACTGAGTTCACTGGACAGATGTATAATCCAGGAAGTGCACTTCAGGGAGTGGGAGTGTGAGAGGCTAGGTACAGGAGCAAATGCCCAAAGCGAAAGGACACATGATGTCCTGAGGAGGTCACTTCAAGCAATGGAGTGAGCCAAAGGGGAGAGTGGTGGCCATGTAAGGAGAGGTCACCCACAGGGAATCTTTGGGTCACTTTAAGGCATTTGCTTTGATGCCAAGAGCAATGGGAAGCTGTAGGAGGATTGTGAGCAGGGAGCCCTGTGGTGGTATACACCCATCTATGACTGCCCACCGAATTCTGGGCAACGCCTGAGTGGGAAGGAAGGGGGTTGAGGTGGAGAACCCCACAAAGAGGCTGGGCCTGTGGGCATGGAGAGAAGCGTGCAGACTTGAAGGCCACTGCAGTGGCTATGAATTGGCAAGACTGAGGAAGGAAGACATGCTGACCTATCTTTCGGAGGCCATTGCTTGGGCTGCTGTTATTTCCTGGAAAGCCTCCCCTGACCTCACAGGTAGGGTTAGGAGCTCTTTCCTAGACCTCGGCTCACTTAGCAAGATGCGTAGGCTTTAGGGGTTTCACTGTGTCTTCTGGCCTTGGGATTCCCCCCACCGCACCTCACCCCCTTCCAGAATGGCCTTCCAGGGTGCAAGTTTCCCGGGCGCTGGCGCCGAAAACAGCTCCTTGGCTTTCTTCTCCAGGGCTTCCAGACTTCCTGCATGATCTCAGCCACCAGCCCCCCTCCTCCCGCCTGTCCCCGCCCCGTCTGGCCCTCCATCTGTAAAATGGATCTAGGCACACTAGTCCTCCACCAAAAGGACCTGAACTACGGCATCTGTGCAAGCTGTTGGCCCCGAGCCTGGGCCAGATCTTGCCGGGCGCAGGCAGGGCCGCCACTGGACAGCGGGGGCCCTTGACGGGGTGGGGGCCGCGAGCCCCAGGAATTTGTCTGGAAGTTTTCCACCGCGGCCAAGCAGTCCGCCCGGTGGGGTCGGCTGGCGGAGGGGAGCCCCGGCCTTGATTTCTCCTGCAGCTCCGGTGGGCGGAGCCGGAAAGGGCGGGAGGAGCGAGGACACTGGCGGGAGAATGTGCGGAATGTGCCAGGCGCATCTACCTACCCCAGGAGAGGGCAGAGGAAGGGGGCCGGATGAGGGGAGGGGCGAGGGGCGAGGCTCCGGGCAGCCGGAGAAAACCTGTTTATTCTCGGGCGGGTGGAGCCCAGTCCGTGCCTCCTCGCCGCCCCGCGCGCTCCCCGCTGCGCCCTGTGCTCCGCGCCCAGGTCCAGCTCTGCCCGCTCGAGGGACCCCGCGCCTCGCGCCTGCACGACCCTCAGCCCGTCTCACGAGCCGGGCACCTGTGCCAGGTAGGGCTGTCGAGTCGCCGTCGAATGCGGCCCGACGGGGAAGCAGCAAGGGGGACCGATCGATCTATCTCCTGCTGGACACAAGACTGAACCTCAGTTTCCCCATCCATAATCCACACTTGCTCCCAGCATCCCTCCTGGGAGTCCCCTCAAGGAGGCAGTTCCCTCGATTTTCTGCTTCTCCCCGCGAGTGAAGAGACAGAGGCAGAGGAGGCCAGCCTAACCGACAAAGGCCAGTGGCCCCTGGTTGGCCTAGTCCCCTCTCCTCATCCTTTCTGGCTGATGAGACCGATTTATTGTTAGTCAGTGGCTGGCCAGGAGGGGACAGGTTGATCCAAGAGTTGGCTTGCTGGAGGAATCTCACATTGCTCCTAGAATGCACCCATTTTATAGATGAGGGAACTGAGACCCAGAGAAGGCCCCCCACTCCACTATCCCTTCACTGTCCTGAAGCCTAGGGCAGAGGGGTTGATGGTTGTGACTGACACATACGCTGGGCATCAGGTGATAACAGGGAGGGCAGCTGGATGGGAGCTGCTCATGTTCAGACAGAAGGCGCCGCTGAATCCAGTATCTGTGGTGTTATCACCGGGATCTGGGATCTGCAGAGCACAGGCTCTGTGCTGGATTGTTTGTACAGGGCAGGAGGAGCTAAGAGCCTTGTCCTCTTTGGAAAGGCAGAGGGATGGATGCCTAGCCGAGAGAGGCTGAAAGCTCAGATTCTCCCGTGTCTTCTGCCACTTTGAATCTGGGGCACCTGGGCAGCTCCATGCAAGGGAGGAGCGTAATGGGCTACCTTCCAGCCAGGGCTGCTGTGTGTCTGGGCTTGACATTGTGGCAGGTGGTGCAGCAGGGGACCCCTGAGCAAGCCTCTCCCACCCCACCTGCAGGGGCCAGGCTTCTGATGGACACCTGCTCGTAGTCTGACCTTGGTCTCCTGGTCCTTTGGACTTCTGTCATGGTGTTTAGCCAAGGATAGAAAGCAGGTTTCTATGGGCAGATGGGTCTGAATCCCCCCCAAGTCCCCCTTTCCAGCGCAGCTCCCACTGAACTGCAGAGGGAGGTCTAGGGATGGTCCATTTTCCCATAGCCTCCACCACCTTATCTAAACAAACAGTGCCAGCCAGAAGTCAACAAATCCTCAGGACACAGGTGCACACACCAGGGACCACTTGCTGGAAGGTCTTGGTGTGTGTGCTGTTGGCCTTTTCACTCCAAGGCCCCTTGCTCCAGATTAGGAAGAACATGAAGCCATCCCACCTGCCATGTCCCCTTCCATCAGTCCCATCCCCGGCTGGTGCTCTGCTCAGTGGAGTGGAGCTAGCGGAGAGCCAGGGCGGGCATGCAGCGGGTGCGCAAAATCTGTTTATTTTCCCCTGGACACTCATGATCTCCTTGGTGACAGTAGCGCTGAGAGTCAAACAAGCACTAGAGGTTCCTGCACCCAGAGCAGGGAAAGCACCCTTATCTGGGCAGGTGAGGGAAGGCTTCCTGGAGGAAGGAGACTTAGAAACAGGATTGTTAGCACAGCAACCCCCAGATCAAGGCTTGCAAACCTTTTGGGGCTGAAAGACCTGATGGGCCTGTTGACCTGTTCCTTGAAGCAAATTCATGATGAGGTGGCTGGAGGACACCAGAACTGTGCCTTACCCAGGGGGTGATGGTCTGTCTGGGGAGACAGGCTTCTCTGGCAAGCAGGAAGTGCCACCTGCATCGCAATGGCAGCAGTCCCAGGAGCCACCAGAGCCTTGGCACATGCCCCCTCTACCCACTTTGGGCTCTTACCTTTCCTCCCAGTGCCCCTCACAGCCTCTGGACATGTGGCGGGACAGGAGCTCTGGACCCCTAGCCCTGGAGACACCTGTTCCCTGAACTGTTTTCAGTCACATGCCAAGAAGACGCCCCTAGCTGTGTCTCCATGCTGCTACAAGGTAGAAGCCTGGCCTCTCAAGCTTTCACAGGTGACTGACCACAGCCTATACCATGCCAGGTCACATGTAACCCAAGTTTGTCTTCTACTTGCTGAGCCCTGAGGCTACCTTCACTGCCAGTCCTCTGGTGACATGGAACAGGTTTATGGCCAGGGAAGAGGAAAGTTACTTTCTAGGACTCTGGTGCTCTGAGGAGCCTCTCACATGGCACCCCAGGTTTTGGACGCCCATGGCTGGGACTGACTAGAGGTTTCCCACTCATCCCCACTGAGAACTGACTGGCTGATGCCACAACCGGGAGGGGGGGTATGGGCTAGGACAGTAGGGAGGAGAACAAACTGTCCAGCACACTGCCCCGAGCAGGAGTGAGGGCAGTACCTTCGAGGTCCCATGGGGAAGAGAATGACCTATAGGTCACACTGGGCTCAAAGCCCAACCCAAGCACTGGCCACTCATTCAAATCTGAGTATCCTAGCCTACTGTCTTGAGGTCATGCTTTCCCACGTCTGCACAACCAGTCAGGTGCCTGGCGAAGAGGCTAGGCTGTGCCAGGGAGAGCGGCAGTTCTCCAGAGTGGTGGGGGCAAGGAGAGAGGTGCGGTCTAGTTTGGGAGGATGAAGCCCACCAAGATAGGGGCCCTCCAGCTGAGGAAAAGTTTCAGAATCGTTTTTTGGAGGCACTGTGGATATGTATGATGTTTATCCACTGTTAAGTGCATTGCTGCAGAACACTTCTACTGAAATCTGGTTCACTTTCTTTTCGGTTTTTCCTTTTTGCCTTTAGTTTTCTTATTTAAAATTAATGTAAAGTTTCCAGCGGAGGCTGGGGGGGGGAGTGAGCATAGCTCAGAGAGCTTCGGAAGCCTTCCTGTGGACACCATATTTCTTCCTCCTTTACTAGTCACTCACTGTGAAGGGGTCACTCACTGTGAAGAGGTCAGGCAGGCTTGATGTCAGTTCATTTTTCCCAATGGGAAACCGAGGCACAGAAAACGGCACACCCATTTACTTTCTCTCACAGGTCCTCGTGGAAACACCCAGCAGGCCTTTTCAGCTCAGTTTCCTTGCTTGGATGATGTGAGCAAGAATATGTGGACTGTGCAGTGGGATGGGCAGGCTTAGGTGGAGAAGGCATTGGAAAATGGAAGGCCAAGAGGCCCTGTGTGTCTCCCTGGGGCTAACGTGCACACTCACTTGGGTGAGGAGGCAGGGGGGAATCTGCCGCTGAAGCCCATGTCCCAGGGGATTCAAAACCCTGTCTGGCTTTTCCTGTGGAGCGTGCTCGCTTCTCGTTTCCAGAGAGACCTGGTAACTGGGGGGCAGGGGTAGAACAGGAGGTGTATAGCTCCTCACAAGCACCCCTCGCCCTGTACAGCTGCCCTTGGGTTACTGCTGGAGACACATCCTAGCTTTAGAGAAGACCTGGGTTCTGGGGCCAGGGTGGGTAGGCCCAAGCTGCTTGCTGTCTTGGATCCATCCGTGGGCACACCACAGGCTCCAGATCCAGCCCCCTTCAGCTGGCCTCTGATCTTTGGCTCCGCATGCCACTTTCTGATGACTAAGTCACTTTCCCAGAGAGCTTGATGTGGCAGAGTGTTGCTATGGAGAGAACAAGCCCAGGGGTTGTAGTCACAGGGCCGGGGATCCCAGTTAAAAATGCTTACATCAGGCACTGCCTGGGTTAGCCTGGAAAAAAGAAAATACCACAAAAACTGACAAGCAGGGCTTGCTTTACCATTTCTGCCTGCGTGCATTCTCCACTCCTACTTGTTCTTTAGGGCCTAAGCCAAGGGCTTAGAAAATGGAAAATGGAATGCATGGCCAGAGTCACACCTCAGCACCCTGTCTGGCCGTTAGCTTTCCATAGATGGCTTGTTGTAGAGAAGCAAATGTGACTTTGGACAAGCACATTCTTCTCGCTTGGCTTCCATAGTCTTAGTGAAAATTGGGAATCACGATAGAGGCAACGATGGTGCTAAGGAAAATCTAGGTTTCATTTGGACAGGAAAGAGGGGGAGAGAGAAAAGGAAGGAAAGAGAGAGAGATAGGGAGGAGGGCCTTGCTGTAGGCATGGAGAGATGTTTGGGTGCTGGAAGGACTCTGGGTAGTTCTTTCCCTCTTGCCCCTCAACAGAGATCACCTGTAAGAAACATAAAAAGTTAGTGCTGGCCAGTGTTAGTCAGGGGCAAGCGGGGTTCACTTCCTGTCTCCAGCCCTGTCCTGGAGAAAGCTGCGCAGGTGCCAGCTGTGCTGATGTGGGGTACTCATGGGAGTCTTTTAGCTGTGGGGAGAGGGTGGACAGTCTTGTCTGAAGCTGGAGATAGCATCTCTGAGTGACATTGGTTAGCTTGAGACCTCAATTTCCAGGCTGCATAAACAAACAACTGTGCCTAGGCAGCCAGTGTGTTCCTCTGGGTCCTTTCTGGTGGCCCAGCTTTGAAGGTGAAGTCCTGGGAGCAAGGAGTATAGCTCATGCGAGGGGATTAGTGGCCCAGGAGCCCTGTTTGGAGTAAGAGGGCTTGTTGTCCCTCTTCTGTCCACAGCATGTGTCTCTGAAGGCTTTTCCCAGCAGCCCTTGCTTGCTGGCCTTTCAGGCCAAATCACCCCTGAAATGGTCCAGTCCCACTAAGCATTTGTTTATATCCATCCCTCAGAGCCAGGAATTGTGGGGCTCCAAGAGTGGCTGTAGCTACAGCTCCCCAGCACCTTGGGAGGGAGCTGGCTAGCCACAGACATCTTCCTCCCAGGGTATCTCCAGTACAGACACTGAGAAGTCTCTAGAATGTGAGGTGTTGGGATAGGGTGGCGGGAGGTGAAATTCCAGACTTTCATGCAGAAGTCATTACCTGTAAAGCACATTTACAAATACCACCCCCAATCTTTTTCCATATTACATTTTCCCTTCGGCAACCCAAGTCTCTTCCAGCTCTTTTTTCCACATGGTATGTCTCCTTCCTGCTGTCTTGTTGGCCTGCAGCAGGAGCCCAGGGATTGGAGCATCACAGGTCCCATGTTCCTGCCAGAGGGGCCCAGAGAGGCCCAGTCTGCTGTCTCTGGGACTCAGGAGCCCAGACGTGAGCCAGCTGCTCACCATTGCTCTGGTAGACCCAGTCCTGTCCTAGGTCTCTAAATCACTTTTCCCCCATACAGTTCTGCATTTCAGAATTCCCTGGAGTACTGCCCCGTTCCCCTGTAGAGCTCTGCGTTTCAGAATTCCCTGAGTACTGGCAACAGTGCTGGTGTCTCTTCTGGCTCCTTCCAGAAGGAAAGCAGTCAGTGCAAGACGCTGGGAATCAGAAATCCCTGGTTCACAAAACCTGGCTGTAGGAGGCTGCTTCATAAAATGGGACATTTCATCATTCCAGCTCTTTTGGCCCAGAGAATCAGGCTGGCTGCCTGAGTGCTTGGGTTAGTTCTGCCTGGCTCCAAACTTACTGGGCCAAGTGCATTCCTTGAAAACTGACCAGACTAATGCACTGGTGTGTTGAGTGGAGGGCAGAGGTCATGCTCTGTGACTTTTAGCATTCTTCAGCCCCTAGTGCTCCAAGCCATGACCTGCACCAAAGCCCCAGGGCCCTTCCCAGCCCAGCAGGCTGACAGCAACAGCTCGTGCTTGCATTTCCCACCGCAGCCTCTGGAGGGATCCTGTCACAGCCAAGAATCTCCCCCTTCTGCCACCTACCTACCAAAGCACTGTGTGGGGTCCCAATGAGCAGAGGGGCTGCTCAGAAGCTGGCACTTGACCCACCTAGTCAGAAAAGGGGCTTAGGAGCATTTTGAGAACATCCTTGCTCCTGATGGCATAGGTTGAATTCAGTAAGAAGAAAGAGTTGGAGGAACTCTGGTCAAGGAGCTCAGGCAGCTTTGTGCCTCAGGATTATAAAGCCCAGGTCAGGCTCTTGTAAGAGGACCAGAGGGACAGGTGTAGCATCAGGGGGCTCTCTTTGTAGGTTTTTTTTCCAAGTGCACCCTTACACACTAGGGAAACCAAGGCTACATGGGGGACGGTCTGGACTGTGCCCACAGCCACGGCACCCGGGCTCAAGGCCACAAGAGCTACAGCCTGGCCAGCCTCTTCCATCGCTACTTCTACGCTGAACCCAGTGCTGCCCACTCAGCGGAGGGTGACGTGCAGACCCTGCTCCTGATCGTTCTGCACTGTGCTCAGGAGCTGCTCGACTGGGCAGATGAGCAGGCCCACAGCTGGGCCTACATCGAGCCCATGTACGTGCCACCCAACAGCCTGCGCTTTGAGGCCTGAGTGCCAGCCTCACTCGCTCGACCAGGCTTGGAAGCTACAGCCCCGAGGCTCCTCTCTGCAGCACCTGATTGGCTTCCCAGCCTCATGGGCACCGAGCCCAAGAGCCTTCCCTGCCTGGTTGGTGCCCTCTGGCCAGCCAGTGGGCTCCTGCAGGGCCTGTCAAAGCCACATGCAAATGCTTGCAGGCAGAGCTTTCCTAAAACATGGCCTGATGTCAGCCTGGCATTCGGCCCCCACACTGGGCAGCTCAAGTCTTGATAGATTCATCAGGATGTCACTTGCTACATTTGCATGGTTTCCTCATGCCTAATGGGTTCACCCTGGAATCAAGAGATGGAGCTGTGATGTGATATCTGTGAGCTTGGCTGGACAAGCCAGGGATCGGGCGCTTCGAAAAGTTTGCATGCTTGGAGGAATGGGCTTTCTCTCAGCTCCAGGGTGTAAAACATCTCCGTTCGCTTTGGAAAACAATGCTCTTGGTCTCTTACCTCTGCCCACTCTTGCTTGCACTTAGGGACCAGTGCCTAGCTCACAGGCACTCAGACAAGCCCCAGCACCTGTGCACTCTGGAAGCATCTCTTGGTCACTCTGCACTACACATGTGATCTTGGAAGTCAATGTTAGAGATGTTTAGGTGACAGTTTAGGTGTTTAGGTGACAGTTTACTCAGGAGGCCTCTGCCTGGCACCCTTTACCAACCTCAGCTCAACTTCAGAGCCGGTCTATCTCCCTGCCATCCATCCTGGGAGAAGACAGTTCCTGTTCTCTCATCTCTGCCCTTGCCACTGAGAGACAATGTCCGTGGCCCAAGAGAGGGTCTGAGCTGAGGGCTGGATGCTATTTGCCAGGCTTACTTTAGCTCTCTGAAGAGCCCAGTCGCCTCAGTAATGTCAGGGGGAGCCCAAGAAAGTCTGGACTCTTCTTCATGGAGTGGGTGGACATTGGGCAGAAGCAGAAGCAAAGTAAGTGTCCCCAGAATGGCATGGCCGCCTGGGCCACCAGAGCAAATGTCCTTTGAAGCCCATATCTTTAATTTCCCACCCCCAGCCTGGAGCAGCAAGAGGCCCTGAATTCTTGGTCAGAAGGAGGCTGGCCCTTCAACCAGACTCCTTGATCTCTTTTCCTGGGCACACCTTCCTTCTCTACTGTGGTTTCCTCTGCTTTCAAGTTTAGTGCAGTGGGACTGGGCTGTGTCCCTGAACCAGGGGTAAGAGCTCCTGTTAGAGGTCCCTCCTGTGGGTAATCGTGTGTGTGTGTGTGTGTGTGTGTGTGTGTGTGTGTGTGTGTGTATTAGCTCTGGAGACACCATGTCATTGTCAGGTGACAGGGCTGCCCTCTTCTGCTGCTTCTAGTTCATCTGTCTAATGTCCCAGCCAGGCATTTGCGTCACTGTCTGCTGACTCCCTGGCTCCCTCCAGCAGGTAGTAGAGGTGAGGAGCTGAGGCAGACAAAGGGAGTGAGAGCTAGGGCTGCAGTGGCCTGCCCACAGGTACTGACCACCAGTGTACCCTGGCCCACTGCACGGGCTCAAGACCAACAGAACTCTGACATGGCAGCTCCAGTGCCATGATGCCGCCGGGACTGCCCACTTGGTACAGTTTATGGGAAAGCCAGCTCTTGCTGACGTGGCTAATTTGGTTTGGTCCTGGCCCACTGCCCTGCCTCTTTTAATGTGCCCCTGATTTCTAGGGAAACAAGTCTAGGTCCTGCCAGCTGGCAGCAATTCTGAGCTGGTCAGAGCCTAGCCCTGGAGGGGCCCAGAGAGTGGCAGACCCCAGAGAGGAAGGCTGCTCTGCCTCCAAACTCTGCCAGCTCCGCCAGGGCCCTGATTTCTGTTATGCCCACACTCCCGAGCCTCTGGGGCTCTCTTCAGGTCCAGGATTTAGCTGTGAGCACTCAGGGTAGCAAGCAGCCCACCACCAGGGCCTTTGGTCTCCCTGCAACCCTGGCACACTGCCAGCCTAGAGAGCAGGTTAGTGCAGGCCCCGGAGCCAGAAGGGAAGGAGGGAGAGCAGAGCACAAAGTGTACATGACCTCTGAGCAAATCCTCACCCTCATCTGATTCTGTGGCTGCTCGGGTTAGCGGTGCGTCTTTAGGCTTTCTCACAGGCTGCACACACCCAGACCACCCTTGTACTGTCCCTCTTCCAGCAAATACAGGTTAAGAGTCACCACTACTTGGCTTCTGGCAAGCTGCCCAACCATCTTTTCTGTCCTCACAGCAATCCTGAAAGACAGACCATTTTAGCTCTCCTTTTACAAATGAGGAAAGTGAAGTAACCCAGAGAAATTAGCTAACTTGCCCAAAGTCCAACAGACAGTCACTAAGCAGTAAGCAAGATGATCCAACCCCAGAGCAGTTGGTTCCCCCAAGCCGTTGACCTACCCACAGGTCCCATGCCTGTCTCCAAGTTGTTTTGGCTGAGATGTGCCTCAGTCCCACCCTGTCAACCCAATGGGACTGGCTCAACCCCACGTGTCTCATTGACACTGTACAGGCACCCTTGCTGCCTGGGCTAGAGTCTGCTTATTAGTACCGCCTTCTGTGGTTTATTAGCAGTTGACTTGGACAGTCCTGGCAGCCATGAGTTCTGTATTCTCCAGCTCAGTAGCTGTGGCCATATAGGTAGGCTGACAACTGCTGTGTAGATCTAGTGAGTGCAAATCCCTGGCCTCTGTTCTCCATTCAGGGCTTTATTGACTTCTGCTACTTCACTGCCTGTAGCAAAGTCTGAGTGACCTTGGTGTGCTGGGATCCATGTAATGACTTTATATGTCCATTTTCTTTGATCATGTTGAAGTGCCTGAGCCTACATACTTTATAAGGAAACTACATTTATTTAGTTCACAGCTTGGGGGGCTTACGGGCATGATGCTCGCATTGTCTTGGCTCTAGTGAGGACCTCATAGCGATGGCATCAAACTGGCAGGTAAGAGAACCTGTGAAAAGCAGAACTCATATGGTGAGACAGGAAGATGGAGAGCAAGGAGGATCTGGGCAAGGTTTTCTTTCTGATAACAAACACTTATGAGAGCTAACCGGGGTCCTATCAGATCCTTCCTACAGCAGTGCCCCAATGACCTAATTTTCTACCATCAAAAGCTCGCTTCCTAGAGGTCCTGGCACCTCTGAATACCAAGCTTCCAACACATGAACTGTATTAGCTACCTTTCTTCTTGTTTCTTCTTGCCAATACTCAACAAGGAGCAAGTTCAGGGAGGAGGGGCTTATTATGGCTCACAGCGTGACAGCAGAGTCCATTATAATGGGGAAGTGATGGCAGCAGGGGCTTGAGGCAGCTGGTCACACTGCACTCACAGTCAAGAAACACACAGAGGTGAATGGTGGTGCTTGGCTAGCTTACTCCTTTTCATGCAGTCTCTGATCCCAGCCCATAGAATTTAGAGCGTGTCTTGACAGCTCATTTAGCTTAATCTAGAAAATCCCTCCCAGGTGTGCCCACAGGTTTGTTTCCTAGGTGGTTCCAGATTCTGTCAAGTTGACAGTCCAGATTAAATATCACAGGGACAAACCACATTCAAATGATAGTAATGACCCATAAGTCATTACAGATACATAAAGTGACAGGTATATGTTTACCTTTGTCCCCAGGAGCCCAAAGAATCTACTGAGAAGAATCTATATCCAGAGCAAACACCATGAGCATCTCAGCTCTGGGAAGCAGCAGCAAAGGTGAGCCTTGTCTCAGCACGCCCTTCTGGGTCTGGGCTTCATGGTGCCTGCCTTGTCTCAGCACACTTCTCGAGGGCCTGGGCTTCCTGGTGCCCACCTTATCTTGGCACACCCCTTGAGTGCCGCTGAGGCAGCAAAAGGAGAGGAGCGCACGGGGAGTACTGATAAGGAGGTTCAAGGACCCATCCAGGGTTCCCCTTTTGAGGCTCTTGGCCTTGCCCCTGCCAGGGAAGCCTCTGCCATCTGGTGAGGAGGAACGCAATAACGTCCTCAAGCAAATGAAAGTACGGACCACGCTGAAGGGGGACAAGAGCTGGATCGCCAAGCACGATGAATCAGAGGGTCGTACCATGTAAGTTCAGCAGGGAAGGCAGAGAAGGGGGAGGGCATCCCCTATCTGGAACTGCAGGGGACTCCTGACAGTTAGAGCTACTGGGCCATGTGACTACAGGGCGGCTGGCTCCTAGGTGCTGGAGACTGTGTGTGCCCAGACACCTACCTGCAGATGTCAGTTCAGGAAGAAGGTAAGGTGGCAGATGGCAGGGAGCTTGGGAGACACTCTCTCAGGACCCTTCTTTCCCCTAGAGAGCTGCCCTCATGCCGGAACCGTGCTACATCCTTTTCCTCCATTGGAGAGATTTCAAAGGCCAGGTAAGAGGGGGTGCCCAGGTAGCTCCTAAGTGGCCTCCAGGGCCTCACCTGCTGCAGAGAGGGGTGAACAGTCCACAAGGGTTGCATGGGGACCTGGAACTGAGAAGGGACGTGGGGAGCTGCAGTGAGTCATTTGAAATTCATAGGAAAGATGGACTTCTCTGGAGCTGGGGAGATTGCTTGGTGGCTAAGAGATCTTGCTGCACAGGCATGAGGTTCAATCCTCATCACACACATTAAAAAAATCTGGCGCATGGCTTTGCACACCTGTAATTCCAGTGTTTAAGGGGAGGACATGGAAAATAGGAGGATCTCTAGGTCTCACTAGCCAGCCAATCTAGCCCAAAACAAAATAACCCCCCAAACAAAACAAAACAAAACAAAACAACAACAACAAAACAAACCCTGGAATCCAGATTTAGTGAGAGATTCCATCTCAAGGAAATAAGGTGGAGTGATTAAGGAGGGTACCCAACATCCTCCTTTGCCCTCTGTGTGCGTGTGCATGGGGTGTGTGCATTATGCCACATGGAGAGA
>PVHP010036571.1:0-17840 GCA_004024765.1 Zapus hudsonius | reverse complement strand
ATATATATATATATATATATATATATATATATATATATATATATATATATATATATATTACATTCCATATATCAAGAAAACACCTAATTAGTAAAAGAGGGTTCAAAGTTTAGATTGGTGTATTTAGTAACTGCTTCTTTAAGGCAAGTCATGAAAAGGGAGGGCTTTTGTTAGGATCTTGTGTTATTTCTCATATCTTAATTGACCTGACTCTGAGCATTCTTTCCCATGCCCGATAAGAAGCAAGAGACCATATGGTCTCTCCTCTGGAGGTCTAGGTGGCCTAGTTAATAATTCCAATTTGGGTATTGAAATGGGACAGACTCTTGGCTTGCTGAATGATTGGCCCAGTTTTGGTGATGAAGACTATCATCATGTAATATAGCAGCCTGCCAAATATGACCTTGTGCATCAGGGATAAGGGCAGATGTTAAAACATAGTAAATGTCAGACCAGATTAGATGATGGGCTAGGGTGAAGTATAAATATTCATTTCTAAATTTAGAGGGATTTTAAAAAAAAGAACCTGCCCAATTATTCTAGCTGGGATATATCTACCATGAAAAAAGGGATATGTACTTGCATTGAACCTTCCACCCCTGTGACTTCTCAGAAAGGAAGTGTGAGAGAAGTGGGCCAAGGTGAGGGAGGGCCATGAGGTCAAGTAAGAGTTGGGGAAGGTGATGGGTTGGAATGGAATAGGGGATAGGGATAAGTACATTTTGGAGACCGGGCATGAGGACGAATTTTGTGTCAAGAGGTAGAGGCTGCAACAGGAGTAGCGGTTTGAGGGGATGTGACAGAACCAGCTTGCAAGTTAAGTGTGTTTGTGGTTGGCAGAAAGACTGTGGCAGAAGAGATAGGTGAAGGAAAGGGGGAGTATTATAGATTTTGTTGCAGAGGGTAGAGGTGGAGAAGGGGTCAGAGCTCAAAGATGGTGCTAAAGAGTAGATGGGGTGGGAAGTCTGATTGTAAGATTTAGTAAGTAGAGACCAAGTGTTGCAGTCAGCCACAAGCTTCTGGGATGAATTTTCAAACCAGGCACAATTTGGGGGAGAAAAGTATTGAAACTACAGATTGAGGGGAAGTTCCTTGACAGCGAAAGAGGCTGGTCCTCTTTCACAGGTCCAAGAAGAGAGGAAAAACCCATCACCTACACCACACACACAGAACAGCAAATGGGCAGGAGGCAGAGAATTCTTTCACCTTTATATAGCCCTTGGGTGGGATCTTGCAATTCTATCCCAGACTTAATGGCTTCCTGAGTCCCTGGAATTTCCGTCCTGCACTGCCCACATAGGAAAGGATATTTACCTCTAACTCCTTTGAGCTTCCTTACTGAGCCCCTTGCTGAGAAGCTGCCTTACTGTAAACATCCCCACAGACCCACCCAAGATTACTTGAAAAGTCAAGTTGACAAAAAAACTTAACCATCACACCAAGGAACATAAGGATGGACAGAAACAGAAGAGAAGAAAGGCTGGATATAAGGAACCTCTTACCATTTACCATTCTGTTGGAGAAAGTATTAAAAACCTGAAAAATAGTAGGGTTGAATTTTCCAACTTCACTATGGAAATTGATATGGGGACTCCTGAAAAAGACTAAAATATAGCTACCAGCTGGCCAGATATTCATCTTCTGGGCATCTAACCTAAAGGCTCTACTCTTCAATAGAGAGACATTTGCTCAAACATGTTTATGGCAATTCACAACAGCAAAGAGTTGGATTCAAACCAGATGCCTATTGATAGACAAATGGATATCAAATTTGTGATATTCTACTCAGCAGTAAGAGAAAATGAAATAAATAAATTTTGAGGAAAATGAATGGATATGAAACAGATCATATCCAGTGAACTCACACAAGCAGAGAAAGACAAATGCTGCATAGTCTCCCTCATCTGCAGTTAATAACCAGGAACAGCTTGAGTTGCAAGCATACCTGACATGCAATTTAATGGACAGATTATAGGGCTGGAAGGGTTTGTGGGGGTGAGAGAATAGGAGGGTGGTGATAGAGAGAGATATACACAAAACTAAATCTAAAAGGAATAGGTATTGTAGAACCCTTTTTCCTATACACCAGGCTAAAAGATATAACCTTCCAAAGGAATATAGGGATATCATCTGGTAAGAAGGGCTCTGAAGAGGGTGGGATGAAGCCTAACACTAAACATTTGACTACGGTTTGGGGTTTCCATGTGATAGAAATTGGTTACTATCCACACTGAGCTGAAAGACCTATGCGGTTCCCTAAAACAAGACAGTGTGTGTGTGTCAAAGCATTTGATTAGTCACCCCAGACAAAGATCCTATTGCTGAAGACACTACAAGTTGTCTACACACAATATCAAGAGACCTGGATGGAACCTGAAAGGAAGCCAGCTCCCAGATGGTTAACCTATATAATTCTGGAAAGAGTTACCCACACATGAGCTGCATGGGGAAAATGGTCAACAGGTTGTGAGAAAGGAGGAGATACTTCTAAATGACATTAATCATCATGACAAGATGTACACACTTGTGCAATAGAGGCACCCAATCTAGGTGGGTAACCAACAGCTCTCTGACTGGCTAAAGAATCCACTCAGTGGCAAGGAACCATAGCCAACAACTCCATGGTTCATTCTACCGTGGGGGCCCTCAGTGGAAGTAGGCAGGCAGGACAGAAACGGTGGTACCAATATATAGTTTGTTCATACAAAGTTTCTACTTAACTTTTTTTTTTAAAAAAAGAACACCTCTACTCTGAGACAAAAAAAGGAATAAAATACTTAAAATATAATTTGATGGATTAAGAAAAAGTTTAGTTTTCCTGGAATGTAGTTGTCAAGTTACATTGGACGATGAATTGTTAGCTATGACTATAGATGATTCTTCAAATTAAATTACATTTATTTTTCTAAAAAATATTTGAGGAACTGGATGGAAACATTCATTTTACATTACTGCTATAATATACAAGTGAAAACTTATTAATATATGACAATTTATTTTCTCACTGTTACTTGCATCATAAACTTAGATGAAATTTAGGAGGTTAAACTCGGGCTAACTACAAAACTGCTTTCCATTCTGAAGGCTCAAGGTAGGGTCAATTCCTACCTCCCAAAAATGGCCTCTGTCCTCCTCATATCTCCCTTTCTAGTCTCAAGATCAGTAATTATCAGGCCAACCTTTCTCACATCATATTACTCTTGCCTTCCTTTGACATTTAGGGATCATCATGATGACACTGTCTTTGTTTGGATGATCCTTTCTATAAATATATTATTTAATTTATTTATTTCAGAGAGAGAAACACACACACAGAGAGAGAGAGAGAGAGAGAGAGAGAGAGAGAGAGAGAGAGAGAGAGAAAGTGTACAATATGGCTTTCTGCCATTGTAGATGAATTCCAAATGCATACACCACTTTGTGCATCTGGCTTTAAGTATGGGTACTGGGGAATTAAACCTGGGCCATCAGGCTTTGCAAACAAGTGCCTCTAACCACTGAGATAACTCTCTAGCCCCAATAATCCCCTTTCTGAAGCAGATGATTAGTGATTTTTATTCTTTCTGCAATCTGGATTTTGCTTTACTCTCTGGTGTAACAGAATTATCCTTTCCAAGGTTTATGACACAAATGTGTTGTGAAGATGGAAAACTGAACACTATTTTGATTACCAAACTTTGCAACCTAATCACCAAAATTAACATTGTTTCTAATAAAGACTAACCTGGACCACTTCCTTCCCAGTAGATTTATATGGCTACAAGACTTTAGAAAACAAATTCATGAATGACATACCCTCTCTGCATTCTCAGATATATTGTAAGCCTTAAAATATTACTAAAAAGATGCTTGATAGGTGATAGTGAACCAACAGTCAGCTCTATCTTCTGTGATGTCACATGTGTCCTCAGTGATATAGCAATCAGCTCTGCATTGAGGGAAACTATGTTTTTCACTACAGTTAATATTTTCACTGAAAATAATTCTTTCTATGGAATAAAATGCTGAATTGAGATGTTGACTCCAAACACCTAACTGGGCCTGCAAATTAAATTGCTATGCATAGCTGAGAATAAAAGAAAGCATCCCTAACTGGTAGGTGAAATATTTAGCCTCAAGTTGAAGAATTCTTTTAAAAAATTCTTACTACTGGACTTCACCCACAACCTCATTTACAAAGGGGAGAGACAGGCTCTGACTTAGAAGTTATCCTCACTTTGTGTAGTAACATGACTTTGTTGAATTAACAAATACAAGTGATGCCTTTTGAACTCAAGTGGTATCAAAAATCTGAAGAAATTATGCATTTGAAGGTAATTATTTAGTCAAGGTTAATTTCTGAGTATAAATCATATTTCAGACAAATCATCTCAGCATGTATTTACTGAACGAATCAATCCTTCCAGTATCATGACAACCTTTTACTCTTTAATCACCTCAGGATGATTCTTATGAGATATTAAGAATTTTCAAATGCATCTATTTCCCACATACTTTCGATTTATTAAATGTTTTATACTTATGAGACAAGAGATTGCTCAGCAGCTTAAAGCACTTGCTTTCAAAGTCTGCATATCCAAGTTTCATTTCTAAGCACCCATGTAAAGCTGAACAAACAATGAGACATATATTCATGATCTCAGTGTGTTCATACCAGTAGTTCTCACCTCTTCATATTATCATGATGTTTATAAGCAGTTCAAGGAGTCTGAGAATAAGCAAGGGCTCTAGTTCCAGCTGCAGGTGGATACATGGTTTTAGGAAAGACTTGTGATCTCTGTACATATCTTTGCCCTAAAATTTGTTGCCTTTAAATTTCCCAGTTCAATTAACCTGTGGTATGGACCAAATGACCAGATACTGTATGCTACTGTTTTGGAGATGCTGTTGAAATGTGCTCTTAGAAACTGACTTAAAATTATTTATTTATTTGCAAGCAGAGACAGAGAAGAGAGAGGGGGAGAGACGTGTGTGTCAGGGCCTCTATCCACTGCAAGCAATCTCCAGATGCATGCATTACTTTGTGCATCTGACTCTAAGTAGATACTGGGGAATAGAATCGAGCCAGTGTCATTAGGCATTGCAGGCAAGAACCTTAAACACTGAGTTGTCTCTCTAGCCTGAATGACTGTTTTCAAAGCATTTGAAACATTTTACATCTAATTTTAAGCTTTAGGCAATTTTAGAAGTTGGTAATTTTATTCTGGTAAAAGTTTCACGATTTATTCTTATAAATTTATAGAAATTAGTGTGCTAATTGAAATAAGGCATGCTCTCCTTCTGACATTGGTGGAGAGAGTTCTTTTTTTTTCATACACAATAAATAAAGTTCATTAATAAACTCATTAACAATTATTGGGAGAAAACTAGGCAGAGCTCACTTAAAATAAGAATGGTATACAGCACCTATCACTTTTCTCTTAAAAATAGATAAATGTGTGATATCTGAATGCTTATGATTCAATATTTTTGAGGTACTATTGTTTCTACACATTTTATGGCAGAAAAATGTGAATTTGTGATCATAGCTCAATTGGAAAGAATATCTAAAGAGCATTTGATCAATACCATAAATTATTGCCAGAGTCATAAAAGTAGCTTTTTAATGAGAGTGCATAAAAAACAGAGATTAATGCAATAGTTCATTTAGCCCACTCTAATGAGTACATCATTAGAACTGTTAGCAAAATCTATATTTAACACAACCTAGATCTTTAGGAGCATTCCCTGATCTTGAGATAAACATTTTCAAATAATGTATCTCATCTGAGCTCACTCCAAGTTCCTTCAGTTAGATCTGTTTATCCAGGACTTTTTAAGGACATAACTGCTCTGTAATTCATGCATGAATAGCAACTTCAGAAGAGAGGCCTATTCACTAAACAAGATAGTGAATAAAATTTGGGGGAAATTAAGGCTTTCAAGTACTGATCAACATTTTCCCCTGGCATTCAGTTAATCTCATGCTGTAGCTGCTTGTCAAGACTAGGCAATTACTTTACAATTACAGATATAAGATTCAACCTGAATGGGTTTGCTGGGGTCCCATTCCATTGTGTTTCATATTTTATTCTAATAAATATTTTGTTGTAGTCTTTCTCAGTGAAGCCTTTCTTGGGAGAATAAGACAAAATGCTACTATCTAATCTACTGTATAATGACGGGGATATACTAATTGTTGATAGTTTCTTTCTGTTTCATTTTCTATGCCTGACTGTGTATTAGATTTTGCTAGTTTAAGTTACCTGGTTTGGATTAGTTAAATGTGTGTTTAGAGAGGAATGAGTCAGTTTATATAGGAGGACATGACTAATCCACTGATACTTCTTAAATTCTTGTATTAATCTGAGTAAGTACCTCAGAGACAATCATGACTTCTAATTTTAGAAATTTTCAGGTTGCACTAGTACCAGTTAGAAAATGAAAAACAAGATATGAACAGAATAGTGAATGTAATCTAGTGTGTCAGACTCTTGATCATAGGCACTACCAATGTGGAATGGCAGTGATAGGCATTTGGGGATGCTTGTACATCTGGAACCTGGTAGAATATCATTAGCTATCAAATTTTAAGGAGTCTCCATAAGGTGTCAATCCTGGTTGAATGAATAGTACTTAAAATAGAAAGCACCTTTGAGTCTCAGTTGACATTGACTTAGTTCATCAACCCTCTTTGCATTCTATCCCAATGACTCTTGGACTTAATTTCAAGGTCAGAGAATTAGCAAATGCTACTATATTCTTTATAGTAGGTATACAATTTATCCAAAGCCCTAAAGCCAACTAACCAAGAGTCTTATCTATTGTCCCAAAATTCAGTAAATCAAATTCTACAAGATCTTTAAATGTCTGAACACATGGGTATGTCCATATTTATATTGAAAGCTCCAATTATTGGTTAACTCTGTCTTGAGAACAAGCTTTATCATAATTAAATACAGAAATATAGAACACTGGAAGCTCTTATGACCAGGAGACTTAACTTTTTTTTTTTTAATCTGGGCAAGTTCTCCTGACAACTTTGACTTGTTCCTGTTGATGGAAAGGGAAAGACCTCAAAGTAGCCATACCTTTCACCCTACCTTGCTCAAAGTTCACTGAAAAAGGATAATATAATGTCTCAAGAGAGACTATTTCATGAAAATAGTTTGTAGGCTGAATTGTGTTTTCTTGCCAAAAGAATACAACAGCAAAAGATTGTTTATGTTATTATGCTTCGCTATAATAGTATAATTAATTTCAAATTGAATAAAACTATTCCTGCAATTTACCTATTGGAAAATTCCAGAAAAAAACACAAACTTGTAAAGAAAATACTTAAAATAGCCATGGGGTACTACTAAATTAGCTCAACAGAGGCTGTAATCACTAAATCTCTCCCTACCTGTCAGCTGTCTTCATAAATATCATGTTATCTCACACTATTAAATATTAAAGTGATATTTTCAAAACTTTCCATTCTTAACATAAACAACCTATTGCTACATATTTGCCAAAGGCAAACAATGTGACCTATTAATACCAGACTGGGGAAAACTAAGTCATAACCCCCATGACAAGAGAGAGCTGAACATCTGGAAGAAATCTGGGTCTCATGGACGGATTACACAATGTGGTAACAGGTGGTGCTGGGACCTAACCTAATCAGCTGATTACAATAAAAAGAAAAAAATATATATCCAATTCCACTTTCCTCAATAAATTCCTCTAAGCAATGGAGATTCCATTCCCTTTTGCTACAAAAGAGATTCTCATTTTAGAATTTTGAGATTACTTTAATGTTCTGTTTCTGTCACTCAAGAGAAGTGAAAATAAGGCATTATCAAAGTTTCTAAATATTTGAAACAACTGTCTCCCTGCTGACAGATAAATGGATGAAATCACCCAGTCTAAATGGAAAATGATTTCTTTTCCTTTAAACTGGGTTATTTTTTTTGTTTTAAACTAATTCCAAACAATGAATGAAGATATCTCATGAAGAGAAAGTCTCTCTTAATATTAAACAAAAATTCTGGCTCCCAGAGTAAGTATCCACTTCGTTTCAAGTAGGACACTTAAAATTCTCAGGCCTTGGCTTTGTCATATCTGAAATAAAGATAAGATACATTTGGACCCTCTGTATTTTAATACTGGCATAATTTTAAAACTTCGGGTAATTTTGTTAAGAAAATAAGAAAATGGAGTCACTGAGGTTCACAGACCCAGAAAAACTGCCAAAATAATGGTGCTGTGAGTCCCTATATTTCTTTATCATTTTAATACCTATAAGGCTGTCATGAATGCACTGATGCTTTCATTTAAGTTTTAATTCAATTAATGCAAGTCCATGAAGATAAAAAAGTTGTACATAAACATTCATAAATATGAAATTCAGAATACATTGTTGTTTTCTCATTGCAAGTTATTTTCCAATTAAATTTTATTTTTTATAAAAGGTTTCACTCTATGTCCCCTCTCTCCTACTCCCACTCCACTGAAGTCCCTCCTAAGGGGGATTATTGCTCTTCACTGTGGTGTCCTGAAGGCCTGAGTCAGTCAGTGGGGTGGGGGACCATACCTCAGATTAATGCTCCCCAACTGGTGGTTCTTACAATCTTTCTGCTCCTGTTAGAAATGCTGATTGAGTGTTGAATTCTCTGTAGCCTACGGATTTCTGTGATGATGAGATTTCAGTAACCACAGTGTCAGCTGCCTTCCTCCTAGGATTGGTTTTCAGGCTTGCAGTGAGAGCAGAGTTCATGTTGTCGCTTGCCCTGTAATGACTCCTGGGCCCCAGGAAGATGTGGTTGAGGTGACCTGTCTTGTGGTAGGCAGTGGTGGTATCTTTTCTTGTAATGATATATCCTGGAGTTCCCCAGTGTTCTGTGCCATCTCTAAGATGAAGCAGATACTCAACCAAAAGTGAGAGCAGCTTAAAGGGGAGAAGCATAGTTCACAGGTGTTATAAGAACGGCTCACCTTAAATTTAATATATGTTCAGTTCCCGCTGTTTTCATATCTCCAGATACTTTTCAAAATAAAGTTAAAATGAATCGGATATTCACTACATTCTTCTTACACAGCTGTGAGGTAAGACCCTTACAGCCTGAGAAACTCATAGTGAGAATTAGAAAGTTACTGTTCAATGTTCATGCTTGGAAAAGCAGTGTGAATTCTTAAGAGTGAGTAAGGCAGCCAGTGCTTGGTAATATCAAGCCAAAATAACTAGTCTGCTCTCTATTTGGGTGCAAAAGGCACAAGACATTTGTCATCTCATCCCATATCCTGTTCTCCCATTCACACTCTTTTTCTTCATTTCCATCATTTCTGAAGCAAACATAAAATAAAGGCAAATGTGAGCTTTACCTTTTTTACCTTCAAATATCCTAGGACCTAGAAGAACAAATACATAAATAAATAAACATAGTGAGCTCGATGGCACAATAGAGGATATGACAGAGAAATCATACAGGGAGTATAGAAGTAGGGAAGAGGTGTGTGGATGTTCCAGAAATTAAATGAGGTTTAAAGACAGAGATAAATCTGGGCCACAGCCTTTCATTTCCTTTTCTTCCTGAACACTTAACAATGCTGTATTTCCCAGGCTCTTATTTTTATTTAAGGAAAGGCTTGCAAGTATTTCCACCAATAAAATGGGAAAAATAGTATGCATGTTAATTTTGAACCAAACACCACTCTCTCTCCTTCTTCAGCTGAATACCAAAAAGACTAAGTCCCCATAGATCTACAGATTCATAATATGGAAAGAACCCAGGTTCCTGAGGCACTTCCAGGAGAACATTTACAAATGGAGCCTCTATGTGGATTACAATTGAAAGAATAATTGTATGTCCACTAAGTTTGTGCCTTTAAAAATTTGACCTAGCATGACCAACTTAGAAATGTGTCAGGGTGGGGCAATGGTGTCCAGAGTTTCATCTTTGTTGTAAGAGCCACTGATGGGCTGGATCCTTGAAAGTATCTTGACCATAAAATGAGTTATCTTCAATGAGCACTGCCTCTGAAGGAACAGGCATTGCTTTGAATAATTTACATGATATTTAGGTGATTCTAATTATATGTGGAATGCCTTATTCAGTTTGTTTTAGTAAATTCTTGTCTGGAGCATGAAAGGATATGATAGACCATTTTTTCAAAATCCTTCATTTCATAGAAAAGACCTTTAGTGCAGGCTGCTTAGTCACATTCACTGGAATTCTAACAGCAGAGAGGGACCTCGGGGACTAAAGCCAGGTCTGTTGCTCTCATTTAAAGATTTCTTCATCCTTGGCTCTCTCAATTCCTTCAGCCCCAATGCTAAATAAAACAAATCATATTCCAAGGAAGTGAATTAAAAGGTTTAGTCATTAAAAATAGTTCTGCATTTAAAAGATTTAGCCATAAAAAGACATATACTACATATTACAAATTTAAATTAGCCAAGCTGAAAAGGTCACACAAAATATTTTCTGGACTCTATGAGTCTGGGAAATGCAAAACTACAGAGACAGTAAAAGATGTGTGTCTGCCAGGGTTAAAGTGAGAAGTAAAAACCAGAACTACTTTCTATGTTACTGTAGAGGTGGATACATTTCTTCCCAACCTGTAAACTGTACAATACCAAGAATGATCCCTAACATAAATGATGTAATCTGGGAGACGCTGCTGCCTCCATGTAGGACCAAAAGTTCAAACAAATGTATTAATGTGGTGGGAATACTGAAAAAGGAGAAGCCAGTGTGTGTGTGTAGGGATAGGTAGTAAATAGAAAATCTCTTCTGCCAAATTTTGCTATGAACCTAAAATCACAATGGAAAACAAAGCCTGATTTGAAAAAAAATATTATTTGGCAATGTTGGGACTGGGTAAGTGAAGTGATGTACCTGCCTCTCAAACATGAGGATCCGAGTTTATTCTCCAGCATCCAAGGAAAAATGTTGTGCGTGATGGTCTATTCTTATGATCTCAGGGCTGGGGAGGCCGAGACAGGCCAGCTGGCCTGTCTGCTTGCCAGCCTGTCCAGCTGGTTTAATTGATGACCTCCAGGCCAATTAGAAACATTGTTTTAAAAAGAATTTTAAAAGGTGATTCATGGGATTCCTGAGGTCGTCCTCTGTCTCCACATGCATTCACACACATGTACCCACACATGCTTACATACGAATTAGGAAAAGAATGCATAACTCAAATATACAATTATTAATGTTACTGAATATGATTTATTCTATATTGCATTTTACTTTTTGTGTGCATGTGTATCTGTGATGAGTGTGCATGTGCATGGGCTCACACATGCCATGGTGTGCACGTGAAAGTCAGGGAAGAATTTGAGAGTATTGATCATTTTCTACCTTGCTAGAAACAGGATCTTGTTGTTTTGTGACTGGTAAAGCAAGACTAGCTCGTGGGGAAGCTTTGGAAGTCTCATGATTCCACACTGCATTGAGGTAGGTAGGCACACTGATATTACAGCCCTGAGCATTACTTTTGCAATAGTGCTAGGGTCCTAGAATCCAGTAGAAAAGCTTGTTGAGTGTCATGGGAAACTCTTTCCCTGGGGTGACATGAACATACATTTTCTCCCCAAATATGGCAAAGACCAAAGCACTCTTTATGCTCAAAGCCACTTTTGGGTGAACCAATGATTTTATTGGGGCAATTTATAGAGCAGAATGAGGGGTTGCTTACAAGAGCAATGGATACCCCAACATAGCTATACCATTAAGAAGTTTCTCCCAATCCTGGATAATGACCTCCCATAGGTGATGGCTTATGGAAGTTGCATGTCTGGAGCACACTCACTACCTTTAGGCAGCTCAGGTGCTTCAAAAACCTCCTCTTCAAACAGTTGTTGACTTCCAGCATCTCTGGAATTCACTCCCTCCCCTCCTAGGAAGGACAGTTTCTTTCCCCAAACCCATATTTATTGTAAATAGATACATTGCATGAAGAAGTCTTATGGTGGTATCCCCATTGGCCTTCCAACCTGTGCATGCTGGACCATTCCATGGGATAGAGGGTTATGGATTGTACCAGGATAGCCAGATATTTTTCTCTCTCTCCCACCATGGCTTTTACAATCTTTCTTTATAATCTTTCTGCCCCCTCTTTCCCTCAGATCCCTGAGTCATGGTGGGTAAGTTTTAGGCCTGCTTTACTGTTGAGGCCTTAAGAGTCTCTATATTTCTGCTTTGGATTGTGTTGGGACCCTCAGTGTCTGCTTTCATTATTCTTTCACTGGTTATCTGATTTGCTATGGAGGTAGGTCTCTTCCTCGTCTCACCACTTCCTCAAAGGTTTCATTTGGGCTTTATATCATAAATTAAGGGTAGTTCATCTCCTGCCTGGGTGACAAGCAACATTTCTGGTCTTTTTGGTAGGACTGGGTTGTCCACAGTTCTCACTGGCTTCTGAATCACACAAACAGAATCTCCAATGGAAAGTGAGATCAGCATAAGTTAAATGAAACAAACTTTGTTAATGTGTAGAGATTCTAATGGGTATAACCTTTCTGTAGATCTCTGGTTAGTGGGTGTTTCCCACTAAGGAGCCCAGGTCTTTGGTTTACATATGGGTTTGCCATGCTCAGTTCCAGTTAAGGGTTACCTGCATCTGAATGGATCTCTTAGCCAAATAGCAATTGATTACCCACCCAGGTTTAATGGCACTTTTGCATGGGTGAGCAATTCTTGGTATTACTGGTTTTTACCAGTCTTCATCTTTCTAGTGGCAACATTCAGTGTTGTATATGGATGACCTCTGCTTTCTTGGAATATCTTTGGTCATTTACAGCTTGTGTAATGCTTTTCCAGCACTTGACATGCTACCATCTGGGGGCTGGATACTATTCTGAATTAAGCAAGGTCTCTCATGTTGTACGATGACAATCTGTGGTGTCTTTAGCAATAGGGTCTTACCTTTTTCCAGGGCGGGTATTCAAGATCTTTAACATAGCATGTCTTATTTGGGGGGACATCATGGGTCTCTTCAGTCAACAGCTCAGTGTGGGAAGTAACCAATGACTGGGACCAGGGGTTACTGGCCAGAACCATTTGTCTTAGGGTTATGTCACCTCCTGTCCTATTCAGGGCCTCTCAAATTAACATAACCTTGGTAAGTGGTTCTGTGACCTTTAAATTTCTGGTCTCCCTGACTTGATTTTCTGAATCCCAAAAACCTCCTTCCTCTCATCAGGAGAGGAATCTGCTACACAACGCCCAGTAAGAAAGTACCTTTAGCCCCAGAACCATCTCCCCTGACTTCTACCATTTGATAGATATTTTGTTGAATTTAAATAAAATATTACTATAACATATTCCCTTACAGATATTTCATTTAATTATGAATAATATTCTTTTTCATTTTCCTATAAAATATTTTTATTTCTAAATATACATGATTCTGGTATCTCATATTATTTCAATAGCCAAGGGTAAAAAAGTATGGGATCCAAGTTAGTATTACTGGACTTATTGTTACTAATGCACAATTGATTGAAATATATATTTTCTTTTGCTATTACATTATGTCCACAGTTATTGAGATTTTTCAATGTTTTAGATAAATGGTATATATTATTGAAAAGTATACATAGCTTATAGTCTAACCCTCTCCCATTTAATGTCCATACTAAGATTAGATCTAGTAAAAACCCTATAATGAGGAAGGTCATGAACACTATGTGAGTAACACTGGCTGTTGTCTGGCTAAACTCCCAAAGAAGCACTTTATTTTTTTGAGTATACCCACATGATAATGCTACTCTCACTCTTGTCTAGAGAAGCTTCTCTTTTTCAGATGATAGTGACCACTGGGATTATGCCAAAGAAACCATCTTGCTGAGAGGAAATGACAGTAGAGTGTTCAGCACTGGGACATCTCTACCACATTTCCTGAGGCTCAGGGTCTATTGCAGAAGAGGTGGTGGAAAGATTGTAAGAGCCAAAGGTAGGACTGCTTACAATGCAAACTTCCAGACACAAAATGGCCTTGCTATCCATGACTTCGCAGTGCCTGATAATACCTACACATACTGGGAGGAAAAGATAAACAAATCAGAGACTAATTGAGGGGAAAAGAGATATGGGGGTGGTATGGAGGGAATCATAATGGCTTATGATCTATGATAAAAAAAAGTGTGGCTAGGAGAAGACTCAGTGGGTAAAGTGCTTCCCTTGCAATCATTAAATCCTGTGCTCAACTTCCCAGGTCCCACATAGATATGCTAGTGTTACCTCTGTATTTGCTTATAAGCCTCCTGCTGGAGAGACAGAGACAGGGAACTCGTGGGGAAAGCTGGATAGCTAATCTGGCTGAATGTGTGAGGTCTAGGTTCAAAGAGAGACCTCAACTCAAAGAATCAGGTGATAGAAGATAATGATAGAGGAAGACACTTGGCATCTCTCCTTCATGTGCCTGTGCACACATATGTACTATACACACCACAGACACCACCATAGAAACATAGCAGGTAGACCATATTTTGGTAATGATTCCAAGATGTATGTTACATAATAACTATGTATCATTACTGATTATATGGAGAACTATGAAAATCAGAAGTTTTTTCCCAAAACAAGCTCCAAATTTCTTGAATTTTCTTGTCTTTTAAGTAGCCATGTTGTAGATAAAAAAGAATGGGGACTTATAATTGCTTTTGTGCTAATAATGAAAGGGTTTTATGTGAAACTATTAAAATATGACTTTAAACATGTACATACATAGTGTGTTTATATCAACTGCTTTAGTTCATTTAAGTTTTATAAATATATGTAATTTATTTATTAATATATTTCAAGCGAAAACTCTACACAGAACATCAGTGAAACACAAAGATGTAAGTCTCTGTTGCTATTTTCACAAACAGTTCTAAAATTCCAACTACCCTGGAATCCAAGGGCAGTACTTTTAGACCACACTAGGGCTTCAGATGACCCATGGAACTGAGTTTTACAATGTTTGAATTCTATGTTTAAACTGTCAAAGGTAAATCATTTGGAAATCTAATCTGCATAACCCTGAGTATAGATTTTTTTCGGAGATCAAAAATTCTAGGCATATTATTGTTGTGATTGGTTTGGTTTGGTTTACTTTCTGTTTATTTCTTTGTCTCTAACTCATCATGTGGCTTGGGCTGATTTTGATCTCTGGATCCTCCCTCATTCACCTCCCAATCACTGGTATAGCCAGTGTTCACCACCACACTCAACATTATGCATACTGTAAAAAAATAAATTATAGAATAACTACAGCAGCTGCATAGAAGTTGTGCTGGGCAAGTAGTACTGGTTCTCCTTTTTGTCTATGAATGACAGCCTTAGGAGATGATTTCCACTTTAAAATTCTAATAAATATGACTAACTAGGAAAGGAGAAAAGGATTAACTCTAATAAGGTTTCCACAAGTGGGGAATATGTGAAAATGTATGAGATGTTTTGACATCTTTATGTCATCTTCCAAAGAAAATTTTCACCTTCTTTTATCCTACTCTGTGAACCAAAGGGGCTGCTTAGGCCACATCAGACCTCCTGCGCTCTCTACTTTGAGCAGAGAAACACCCCCCCCCCCCCGCCAAGGTAGAAGCAGGAATGAGAGTGAGGCCAAGTCTTTAATTCTTCTTCTTGTTTCCTTTGAAGCCCTATTAAGATAGTTTAAACATTTGAAAACAAAGTTACTGTTTCACTACTCTATCCAATGAGGCCTGTTCTTCACACCTGTGTCTGCTAATCTTACCTGTTACCTGTTACCTTTGTACCTACAGCAGGTGATATCAGCAACCTTCTGAGGTTCTGTACTATATATCTTATGATTCTTTATGATTCTACTATTTTCTACTGAAATAAACCTTCACAATTATCTTAACTTCAGCAAGACATCTATTTTCTCTTCTCTAATAAGTAATAGATATGAGGCATGCACCAGGAGACACTCCTCCTGGTACACAAAGACATAAATCTTCAGAATCTTCTTGGTAATACCATCCATAAGCTGACAATGACCATGCTACATAAAAAAATTGAATACAAGTAATTTATGGCATACAATGACCAATCATTAGACACATGGCTGAAATTATACACAGAAATTATGTAGAGTTTATAGTACTCTTTTTTTAAGATTCTCTTCTTTTGAAATGCCATGTCTTTGAAAGCTGCTCTTATAGGGAAGTGTTGAGTGCCTGTATGTTAGCCTGCTGCTTACAGACTGAGCTGACTCAGATTGGCACTGTGCCTGTGCTGCAAAATATTAGAAAATAAAAGACAGCATGTCAGGAAAGTTGCTGATTAGTTTTCCTGGGCAACTAAAAGTTTTTTGGCTTCCACTGGTGATGAGGACAGACACATGGTCTTTAATAAGAGAGCTGAATACCTCAAATGAAAGTAAAGGACATGAGAGTAACTGGTATAGTAGGACTCGAGGAGCTGTGATAGAGAATGTGCACACAAAGAAAGATACCATCCAATATGTAATACAAATGGAAAGCTAGAAATTAATGGAAATAACATAAATATTAAAACTAGCCAAAGGAGTAGTTACAATTAGTTCTACATTCAATAACCTCATAAATACAAAAACACAATTCATGTTATGTTAAATTAATCAGCCTATGATAATGTAAAGGATGAGTTATGGTGATTATATCATTAATATTCATTGATATTTTGAAAGTAAACTTGAAATATGAAGCAATATTGTACTTTAACATGGACAAAGAATCCTAGAATGTTATAACCATCTCTATATTGTAAATACTTTTTAAATGAATACTTCTTATTTTACAAATGACAAATGAACATCAGCAATGTGGATGATAGCAACATTGCATGAACAGCAAAACAACTAAAATTAGGGCGGGTAATCATTGTGGAAAGAAAGTGTTAAATTTGATTTTGGACAAAAAAGCATGTCTATGTTCTTTTTTAAAAATATATATATTTTATTTATGTATTTATTTGAGAGAGAATGGTGTGATAGAGAAAGAGGACGACAGAAAGAGAGAAATTGGCACACCAGGGTCTCCCTCCACTGCAAAGGAACTCCAGACACATGCACCCTTGTGCATCTGGCTTTATGTGGGTCCTGGGGAATCGAACTCAGGTATTTCTGCTTTAAGGGCAAAAGCCTTAACCACTAAGCAATCTTTCCAGACCTCTTCTTTTTTAATATTTATTTGCAAAGAGTGAGACACAGAGACAGACAGAGAAAGAATGGATATGTCAGGACCTCTATCCACTACAAACTCCAGATGCATTTGCCACTTTGTGAATCTGGCTTTACATGGGCACTTGGGAATTGAACTCAGGTCGTTAGGCTTTTCAGGCAAGCACCTTAACTGCTGTGCTATCTCTCCAGTCCATATGTCTATGTATCATTTCCCTCATCTGTAAAGGAGGTGTGATCATAACAATTATACCGGTTTTCTATGAGAATTATACATTTTGCTTGCAGGAAAGCTTGCAGAATTCAGAATTGTGTTTTAAGTAAGGTAAACATTGTGACCACACCTAGCATCCCATCACTCAAGAGGCTGAGGCAGGAGGATCATCTGAGTTGCAGGCTATCCTTGAGTAATCTTGGTTCAAAAAGGCAACCAAATAACCAATCAAGCAAATACATAACAAAAAGATGGCTGCCTGTTTAAGCAAACTAAGAACCCTACCATCCGACCGTAGGCCAATAGCTGAGATTCTGACGAGAGGACCCACCACAGTCATATCGTGGAGGATCCAAATGGAACCCCGCAGAGAATGAACAAGGGGCCCACAGCCATTAAATCAACACAGGATAAGCCAATGAGACAGAAACCAATGATTTCGACACAAAAACCTCTAAGCTCACAACCTTAAAGCAGCCTTAATACT
>PVHP010036570.1:0-17926 GCA_004024765.1 Zapus hudsonius | reverse complement strand
CCCGCTTTGTTGCCCAGGCTGGTCTTGAACTCCTGGGCTCAAGGGATCCCTCTTTGTATCAGCCTTCCAAGAACTCTGACAATAGGTGTGAGCCACTGTCCTAGGCCTAGATCCCTGTAGTATCTTTTTCTATGCATGTGTGTGTGCATGTTCAAGTGTATGCAGGTGCACAGGCTTGAGTGTGGGGACAGAGGACAGGATCTTCCTCAGGAACACCATTCATTCACCTTTTCTGAGACAGGGTTTCTCAAGCATGCTAGACTGGCTGGCCAGGTAGACCCTCCTCTGCCTCCCAGTACTAAGGTTACAGGTGCACTCACCGCACCCAGCATTTTTATGTGGGTTCTGGGGATCGGACTCATGTCTTCTTGTGTGCCATGCAAGCTCTTTACTGATGGAGCAACCTTCCCAGCCCTAGATCCCTGTTCTTTTCCTTCCTTCCCTTCTTTCCTCCCTCCCTCCTTCTTTCCCTCCTTTTCTTGACCTTGAACTCACAGCTGCTACTTCAGCTGCTTGAGTGATGGGATTAAAGGCGTGAGCCGCCATGCCTACAAAATTTTTTTTCTTCTGGCTTTTCAAGGTAGGGTCTCACTGTAGTCCAGGCTGACCTGAGATTCACTATGTAGTCCCAGGGTGGCCTCGAACTCATGGCGATCCTCCTACCTCTGCCTCCCCAGTGCTGGGATTAAAGGTGTGCGCCACCAGGCCCGGCTACAAGATTTTTTTTTTCTACTTATTTGTGTGTGTGTGTGTACACATGCTAAGGTCTTTTACTGCTGTAAACACCTGTCAGTCTTGACCTTTAACCTTGGTGGCTGGGGAATTAAACCTGGGCAGCAGGATCTGTAATCAAGCACCTTTAACTGTTGAGCCATCCCAAGATCCCTGCTTTTAAAATTATTTTATGAAATTTCTTTAAAAAATATTTTTAGCCGGGCGTGGTGGCGCACGCCTTTAATCCCAGCACTTGAGAGGCAGGGGTAGGAGGATCTCCATGAGTTCAAGGCTACCCTGAGACTACATAGTGAATTCCAGGTCAGCCTGGGCTAGAGCGAGACCCTACCTCGAAAATCAAAAAAAAAATTTTTAATTTAATTATTTATAAGGAGAGATAGAGAAAGAGAGAGGGAGACAGACAGACAGAGATAGAGAAAATGAGTGCACCAGCGCCTCTAGCCACTGCCATGAACGCCAGATGCATGCACCACTTTGTGCATCTGTCTTTACATTGGTACTTGGGAATCAAACCCAGGTCACTAGCCTTGGCAGGCAAGCCATCTCTCCAGCCCAAGACTTTAAAAAAATTTATTTGGAGAGAAAGTGAGCAAGTGAGGGAGCATGGGCGTGCCATATCCTCCAGTCACTGCAAACAGACTCCAGACACATGTGCCATTTTATGCATCTGGCTTTACATGGGCACCAGGGAATCGAACCTGGGCCATCAGGGCTTGCAAACAAGTGCCTTTAACCACTGAGCCAAGTCTCCAGCCCCTGCTAAGACTTTTCAAAACAAATTTTATATACTTATGTTTGTATTGTGTATGGGCACGCCAGGGTCTCTTTTTGCTGCAAACGAATGCCAGGTATACGCACCACTTTTTGTTGTCTGGCTTTACCTGGGTGGTTGAGGAGTTGAGCCCCCGGGCCAGTTGGCTTTGCAAGCAAGTGTCTGAACTGCTGAGCCATCTCCCCAGCCCCTAAGACTTATTTCCTGAACATGCCATACCCTTAAGTGCCTCTTCTGTCTTCTAGTTTCTCATGTCCATCAAAATCTCAACTCCCCCTTGCACATCATGTCTCACTTCTCACTTCCTTTTTTTTTTTTTTTTGAGAGACAGGGCCTCATGTAGCTCAGGCTGGCCTCCAACTCCCTATGTAGCTGTGTCTACCTCTTGGGATTATAGGTGGTGAGCAACACCACCCTCAGGTTATGTGGTGCTGAGAATCAAACCCTGAGCTTAGTGTAATGCTAGGCAAACACGCTGCCAACTGAGCTACATCCCCAGCCCCAAGCCTCACCTCTTCTATTAATCTTCCTTCAACTCATTTCAAAATGAACTGCATACATAATTTACACGTGCGCGTGTGTGAGGGCTAGCAGTTGATATTGGGTGCCTTCCTCAGTCACTATGCACCTTACAGTTTTAAAAGGTCTCTCACTGAGACTCAGATCTCACAGATGGGGCTGGACAAGCCAACCAGCAAGCTCCAGGGACCCAGCTGTCTGCACCTCTCTAGTGCACCACACCTAGCATTTTATGTGGGTGCTGGAGATCCAAGCACAGGCCCTCATGCTTGCAAGGCAAGCTCTGTATCCACTGAGGCATCTCCCAGACCCCATTCCATTTTTTTGTTCTATATAATATTTGAACCTTTCATATTGTGAGGTTTTGGGAGCAAAACCCAGGTCATATTAATGTTTCTTAACGGAGCAAAGTGTCCCCTCCACACAAGATATTTACATGTGAATAAGTGAAGATCTTTTTATTTCATTCTCTAATTAATAAAGTAGTGGCTTGTGAATTTCTTGGTATTTTCATAGAGAAAGACAAGAAATGTCTCACTCACTAGAGAGAGTGACACTCGCCCTGTAGTCCCAGGCTGGCCTTGAGCTCCTGGCCATCGATCCTCCTACCTCTGCCTCCCGAGTGCTGGGATTCAAGGTGTGGCTCTAAGGTTGATGTTGTGACAAAGTTCTTCTTTGGAGAGTTTGCTGGGCTTTGCACCTGTGCACCAAGGCGCTGATTCTGCCCTGGAGAGAGGCGGGGAGAGCTGACACCCTCTCCTGGGATTCAGGGCTGCTCCTGCTCATGCTCATGCGCAGTGCGGGTCGCTGCCTTGTCGGGGACCTGCCGTGACACCCTGAACTCAGCTTTCACTGAAGACCAGAAATCCTTCATTCCTCCCCGTGCTCCCAGGAGTGAATTTCCATAGTGGTAAACCCAGCTCGGTGACTCGAGCTCTCAGCAATTTCTAGAAAGGAAGTTGTGAAATGATCAGTTGCCCGGGAACGTTCTTCCAGTTTGCCGAAAGAGGGAGCTTGGGAGCAGAAAGCACGCGTTTGTCTGGTCCTTTCAAAAAGCGACTTACTTGGGTTCTGTGTTTTGCTTTTTGGTTTCTTTTGCAAGGATGAGGTGAGAGTAGGAACAGTCAACTTTCTACTTTTTTTTTTTTTTTTTTTTTAAATATTTTATTTATTCATTTTCAAGCAGAGAGATAGAGAGAGAGAGAGAGAGAGAGAGCACCAGGGCCACCACCTTGTGGGTCTGGCTTATGTGGGTCCTGGGGAATTGAACCCGGGGCCTTAGGCACTGGAGGCTAGTGCCTTAACCGCTGAGCCATCTCTCCAGCCCAACTTTCTACTTTTTAAGATTGTCTTAAGACAGGAGAAGCCGGGCGTGGTGGCCCACGCCTTTAAATCCCAGCTCTCAGGAGGCAGAGGTAGGAGGATCCCTGTGAGTTCAAGGCCACCCTGAGACTACAGAGTGAATTCCAGGTCAGCCTGGCTACAGTGAGACCCTAACTCGAAAAACAAAAACAAACAAACAAACAAAAAGGAGAGCTAAACATCAAAAACCCATAAATCACTTTTTTTTTTTTTTGTTTTCGAGGTAGGGTCTCGCTGTAGCCCAGGCTGAACTGGAATTCACTATGTAGTCTCAGGGTGGCCTTGAACTCATGTTGATCCTCCTACCTCTGCCTCCCGATTGCTGGTATTAAAGGCGTGCACCACCACGCCCGGCTCCCATAGATCACTTTTAATGATTCAGACAAAGTGCTCATCTCCCGCCTGGCTGCCCAACTCCGGACAGCTCTAATTAGGATGCTCTTTAAAGGGAAGGGAGGAAGAGCTAAGCCAGTATGAGCAGAGACATAATTACATACATAATAAAAGAACAACTTTGGGCTGGAGAGATGGCTCAGTGGTTAAGACACTTGCCTCCAGTGCCTAAGGCCCTGAGTTCAATTCCCCAGGACCCACATAAGCCAGACCCACAAGGTGGTGGCCCTGGCTCGCTCGCTCGCTCTCTCTCTCTCTCTCTCTCTCTCTCTCTCTCTCTCTCTCTCTGCTTGAGAATGAATAAATAAAATATTAAAAAAAAAAAAAAAGAACAACTTTCTTTTCTGGCTGCCATGATCTGTGTACAGAAGGGACCAAGATCTCCCCTCACCAGGACTGTGGAGAACCCCCTACTACCATCCCACCAAGTCAAGGCCCAGCCAGAGCTGATGCAAGCACCTAGAACCCACGACAGAAACAATCTTCACCTGGGCTGGAGAGATGGCTCAGCAGGTAAGGCACTTGCCTCCAGTGCCTAAGGCCCTGGGTTCAATTCCCAGGACCCACATAAACCAGACCCACAAGGTGCTGGCCCTGATGCACTCTCTCTCTCTCTCTGCTTGAAAATGAATAAATATTTTAAAAAAAGAAATAATCTTCACCCTCTCTCTTGTGAGGGTGCACCAGTGTCGGGTGCATTTCCATGTAAGACAAGAATTCTTTAAGACACGAACCTCCACAGTCTCATTTTTCAACATAAGTTTTGCCTTTGTAAAGAGCGTTGCCAAGCTGCACTTTTAAAATTCAATTCCAAAGAATTCTGGTAACGTATATTTTTAGTTCCTGCACATATTTAGCCTCTTATTTTACTTATTCTTTTTTTTAAAAAGGAAGCTTAAAAAGTTTCCAAAAAATGTATCAATGTTAATTTTTTTTTTTTGCTGTGGTAGCTTGAATCAGATAAACTGTTTTTTGAAAAAATATTTTCATTTACTTATTTGAGAGATTAGAAGTATGGATGTGTCAGGGATTCTCAAACTGCAGATGCATGCACTACTTCGTGAATCTGGCTTTATGTGGGTGCTGGGGAATTGAACCCCAAACAAGTGCCTTTAACTGCTGAGCAATCACCCAGCCAACTCATATGTTTTGAATGCTTGGTCCTCAGCGGACGGCAATTTGGAAGGAGGAGCCTTGCTGGAAGCCTGTAACTAGGAGAGGCTTTGGTGTGCTAGAGCCCAGCTTCCCCTCTGCCAGAGCTCAGCTCAGTACTTTCTGCCAACTGCTGTGGCAAGGAGTGATGTCCAGCCTCTGCTCTGCCATCCTTGCCCTGCCATGTTGAAACTTCCCCTCGAGAATGTAAGACGAAATAAACCCATTCCTCCACGAGCTGCTTTTGGTCAGGTGTTCTGTCCCAGCAACAAGAAGGTAACTAGCCGGGCGTGGTGGCACATGCCTTTAATCCCAGCACTTGGGAGGCAGAGGTAGGAGGATCGCAGTGAGTTCAAGGCCACCCTGAGACTACAAGTGAATTCCAGGTCAGCCTGGACTAGAGCGAGACTCTACCTCGAAAAACCAAAAAAAAAAAAAAAAAAAAAGAAGGTAACTCAAATATGCTAAGAATTAGGCAGAACCACAAACTACCAAGTAAATGCAACTGTAATTAAATTACTTCTTTTAGAATTGTTAGCTGTTGAATTAAAGCAAGAGGATGGGAAGTATTAATCTAAAGAAACCTGGGAAATGGGTCAGCAGGTAAGGGCTCAGGCATCACAAGCATGAGGGCCTGAGACTTCCTGAGTTCAATTCCCAGCACCCACAATAAAATACCCCTGTCCTATGAAGTACACTGGACAATTTCTGGGGCTCTCCGGGCAACAGACAATGGAAGCTCTAAATTCAGTGAGCTAAGTTCTCCTTCTTAAGGAAACAAGCAGAAGAGCATGCCACACACGTTCACACACACATGTAAACACATGTGTATATAACACACTCACACACCATACCACAAATACTACACATATACATGCAAAAAAATGGAGATTGTCATAGTGACCTTCTCATCGCTGGGATAAAGCACCCAACTCAAAGCAGCCAATGGGAGGAAAATTATTATTATTATTATTTGTTTGTTTTTTTGAGGTAGGGTCTCGCTCTATCCCAGGCTGACCTGGAATTCACTCTGTAGTCTCAGGGTGGCCTTGAACTCATGGCAATCCCCTACCTCTGCCTCCCAAGTGCTGGGATTAAAGGCCTGCGTCACCACGCCTGGCTAGGAAAATTATTTATTTTGGCTTACAATCTCGAGGAGAAGCTCCGTGATGACAGGGACAGCATGGCAGGAGCAGAAGCTGGATGTCACCTCAGCCACAGCAGATGGAACACAGCCGGAGGAGAGTGAGCTGCGCTCAAGCAAGGGGGAACTGGCTATAGCACCCCTAAACCTGCCCTCAACAACATAACTCCTCCAGTAAGGCTCTACTCGCAAGCATTCAGAACTCGCGAGTTTACGGGGAACATATGATTCAAACCACCACAGAGATGGTTCACAACTTCTGGCTTAATTCCTATATCCTTTTCAAAAAAGATTCTCGGGCTGGAGAGATGGCTCAGCGGTTAAGGCACTTGCCTCCAGTGCCTAAGTTCAATTCCCCAGTACCCACATATGCCAGACCCACAAGGTGGTGGCCCTGGTGCTCTCTCCCACTCTCTCTGTGTTTCTCTCCTTGAAAATGAATAAATAAAACATTAAAAAAAAGATTCTCTGGCATATTCCCCAAACCAGGAAAAATATGACCTTGAATTCAGTTGTTAAGAGATTCTAACAGGAAGTATCGTCATGCTATGAAAAGACTCTTCTTCAAGGCTAACCTTTAAAGTTGGATTGTTTCCTGAGAGTGAACAGGAGGAGAGTTGCGGCTGGTACAGTGAGTCCCAGGCAGCAGCTGCTAACACGAGGCTCTGAGAGAAGGGGATCCAGGAACTCAGAGGCACACAGTCCAGGCTGCATTCTTCTCCTTTATTTGGGCCATCACATGGAAGAGAAATTATTTTCTAAAATGATTAAGTACTCTCATCAATTAGCCAGCTAGAGTATTACTTCTGAAGGAAAAGCGTAATAAGCTCTTCTTCCTAAGTGCCAGCTGTCACAAACTGTCAAGAGTTAGTCAAAGCTTTTAATGTTCCAATCAAGTCGTGGAGTGAGTGGAAAGTCACTGCATGAAACCCATTAAACTGCATTACTAAATGTCCAACGTTACATAAAAAACTATAAATAACTTGTACTTGTAGAAGTCTTTCAATTTGCTTTTCTTCAAGAAATAATGTTCTGCTTCAGTTAAAGTAATTTTGGAGTTGACTTTGTGTTTAATCCACATACTCTTTCTGTAGAAAATACAGATCTCAAGTCCAGTAATAATTGTAATCCTGGGCTGGAGTGATGGCTCAGAGGATAAGGCACTTGCCTCTGGTGCCTAAGGCTCTGGGTTCAATTCCCCAGGACCCACATAAGCCAGACCCACAAGGTGGTGGCCCTGGTGTATTCTCTCTCTCTCTCTCTCTCTCTCTCTCTCTCTCTCTCTCTCTCTCTCTCTCTCTCTCTCTCTCCCCTTGAAAATGAATAAATAAAATGTTTAAAAAAATAAATTGTAATCCTAAGCGTTACTGGAATTTGTCATTAACAACTTCATGTGTGTATGTCTGTGTATATGTTTGTGTAAAGGACAATATGGGTGTTCTCAGGTGCCATCCACTGGTTTGGTTCTTTTGTGTGTGTGTGCCTGATGCTAGGTCTTACTCTAACCCAGGCTGGCCTTGAACTCACTAAATGCTGAGATTGAAGGCATGCTCTGAAAGCCATCTGCCTTTTTTTTTTGTTTGTTTTTTTGAGGTAGGGTCTCACTCTGGTCCAGGCTGACCTGGAATTCACTATGTAGTCTCAGGGTGGCCTTGAACTCACGGCGATCCTCCTACCTCTGCCTCCTGAGTGCTGGGACTAAAGGCATGCACCACCACGCTCGGCTCCATCTGCCTTTTTTTGAAACAGGGTCTACACATTGGTCTGGACCTTACCATGTAGGCTACACTGGCTGGCCAGTCCCAGGGATCCCCTGCCTCTGCCTCTCCAATGCTAGGATTACAAACATGTGCCAGCATTTTTTAAATCATGGGATCTAGCCGGGTGTGGTGGTGCACGCCTTTAATCCCAGCACTTGGGAGGCAGAGGTAGGAGGATCATCATGAGTTCAAGGCCCCGCCTAGGACTACATAGTAAATTCCAGGTCAGCCTGGGCTAGAGTGAGACCCTACCTTGAAAATACCATCATCCTCCTCCTCATCATCATAATAATATAAAACAGAGGCTGGAGAGATGACTTAGTGGCTAAGGTGCTTACTTGCACAGCCGAATAACCCTGGTTCAACTCCCCAGTACCCACACAAAGCCAGATGTGCAAAGTGACACATGTGTCTGGAGTTCATTTGCAGTGTCAAGAGGCCCTGGCGCATCCATTCTCTCTCTCTCTCTCTCTCTCTCTCTCTCTCTCTGCTTGCAAATACATATATATATATATATATATATATATATATATATAATATATATATAAAATTAGGTTCTGAGGATCCAACTTAGGTTCTCATGCTTGTGGGATGAGCACTTTACCAATTGTATGATGGCCCAACCTGCTGTTAAAAACTTAAAACTTAAGTGGAGCCGGGCGTGGTGGCGCACGCCTTTAATCCCAGCACTCAGGAGGCAGAGGTAGAGGATTGCCATGAGTTCAAGGCCACCCTGAGAATACATAGTGAATTCCAGGTCAGCCTGGACTAGAGTGAGACCCTACCTCGAAAAACCAAAAAAAAAAAAACCAAAAAAAAAAAAACTTAAGTGGAGCACCAAAGACCATGGAGGGCTAAAAAAGAAGTGAAATTAATCTCTATGCTTAATAATCTTGTGAGTTGACTATCCTTTTGGGGAATAAGATGCTCTTTCTATAAAAGGCATCTAGTCTTTCAAATATTTGCAAAGGAATTTCATATTCTGGTTAATAGAGCATCACTTACTACTGGTTTAAATACACCAAGTCTGCAGCTAACTCTGCTCAAACATCATCTGTATCCACATGGAAAATGGTGATGGAATTCAGAGGGTTTCTGTTTTTTTGTTGTTTTTTTTTAAAGTTTATTTGAGGGCTGGAGAGATGGCTCATCGGTTAGGGCACTTACCTCCATTGCCTAAGGACCTGGGTTCAACTCCCCAGTACCCACATAAGGCAGATGCACAAGGTGGCACATGTGTGTTTGCAGTGGCTGGATGACATTCTCTCTCTCTCTCTCTCTCTCTCTCTCTCTCTCTCTGTAGGTATGTATCTCTTTGCTTGCAAATAAATAAATAAAGTTTATTTGAGAGAGTGAGAGAGACAGAGAGAGGGAAGAGAGAGAGAAAGAAAGGGAGGAAGGAAGGAAGAAAGAAAAGAAAAGAAAGAAAGAAAAAAAGAGGGCCTGGAGAGATGGCTCAGTGGCTAAGGCACTTGCCTCCAGTGCCTAAGGCCCCAGGTTCAATTCCTCAGGACCCATATATATGCCAGACCCACAAGGTGGTGGCCCTGGTGCTTGTTCTCTCTCTCTCTCTCTTGCTCTCTCTCTCTCTCTGTATTTCTCTGCTTGAAAATAAATAAATAAAATATTAAAAAAAAAAAAGAAAGAAAAAAAGAAAGAAAGAAAAACAGATCACCTTGTGCATCCGGCTTTACAAGGGTTCTGGGGAATTGAACTCGGGTCCTTCTGCTTTACAGGCAAACCCCTTAACAGTTGAGCCATCTCTCCAGGCCCAGAAGGATTTATTTCTACATGCCAAACAGTCTTTCTTCTAGCTTCCGGCTGATCTGCTGTTTAAAAGCATGAATGAGAATGCTGATTGTTGACCCTTGCCCAAACAAAAAAGTAGAGGACCAGATTCAAATTACTAATGCTGAATGCTCCATCTTTCCTTTTTATGGGGGGGGGAGAAGTGAGTATGGGTGCACCAGGCCCTCCTGTTGCTGCAAATGAACTCTAGACACATATACCCCTTTTGTGCATCTGGTTTTACACAGTACTGGGGAATCTAACCCAGGCCTGCAAGTTTGCAAGCAAGTGTCTTTAACCACTGAGCTATTTCCTAGACCCCAACTTTTCTTTAAAAAAAATTTAAAAGGGGCTGGACAGATGGCTCAGTGGTTAAGGTGCTTGCCTACAAAGCCTAACAACCCAGGTCTAATTCCCCCATACACATCTGTAGAACCAGATGCATAAAGTGGCACATGCATCTGGGGTTCATTTGCAGTGGCTGGAGGCCCTAACACTCATTGTCTCTGCCTGTCTCTCTTCTTGCAAATAAACAAACAAACAAACAAACTATTAAAAAGATATAACGGAATTATTTCCTATACTTTCCTGAGCCCGGTTCTTCCTTGGTCTAATGGCTTTTCTCTCTTGTTGCTATACCTCCTAGAATTACTAATAATCTCTATGCTAGTAGCTTTCAAGTAAATATCAAGAGTAGATAACATTTCAGAGAAACAGATCCAAGTTTGTGGGGCCAGGGAGCTGGCTCAGTGGTTAAAAGCAATTAACTACAAAACCTGACAGCTTGAATTCAGTTCCCCAGATGCACAAAGTGGTGCAGGCATCTGGAGTTCCTTTGCAGTGATAAAAGTCCCTGGTGTGCCCATTCTTTCTCTCTCACCTGATAAATAATATCAAAAAAAGAGATCCAAGTTTGTGTGTTTTTTGTAACACAACTTTTCATTCCAAATCTTGAGGGGGGATAGGGATATGGTTCAGTTAGTAAAATGCTTGCTGTGCAAAACCTGAGGACCTGAGTTTGTCTCTCGAGCACCTATGTAAAAGTCAGGCATGGTGGCATGACCTGCAATCCCAGCCCTCTGGGGCCTGTGGGCTAGCTTGCCTAGCGGAATCAGTGACAAAGTGGAAAGTGACTGAGGAAGACATCTGATGTTGACTTCTGACCCCTATATACACACATGTGCAGGCACACACACACTCACCCACCTTCATATGAACACGCATACATCCATACAGCCAAAAAAATTTTAAGGGAAGCCATAAGAAGTACCCTGAGATGGGGTTAGGGAGTGGCTCAGTGGACTAAGTATTTGTCACTCAAGCCTGAGTATTAAGTATCTGAGCTCAAGCCCCAGAACCCATGTAAAAAGCCAGAAGAAGCTGGGCTGGAGTGAGATTCCTGAGCAAGCATGGTGAGGGGGCCTGAGACAGGTCAAGTTCAAATTGTCAGATCCAGTGTAAAATAGCTGGGTGTGACCACACACACCTATAACCCCAGTTCCATAGGGGCGCAGAGACGGGAGAATCTTCAGAGCTCTGCAAGCTCCAGAATTAGTAAAAGGAAACTCCTGCTCAAAACAATACCAGGAGCTGGGCGTGGTGGCGCACACCTTTAATCCCAGCACTCGGGAGGCAGAGGTAGGAGGATCACCATGAGTTCTAGGCCACCCTGAGACTACAGAGTGAATTCCAGGTCAGCCTGGGCTAGAGTGAGACCCTACCTCGAAAAACCAAAAACAAACAAACAAACAAACAAACAAACAAAAAAACAATACCAGGTGGAAGCATGGTGGAGTGTGTGGTAGTTTGAATGACTGTCCCCCAATAGATTCAAGAGTTTATTCAAGTTTTTCTCCAGCTGCCTGGCTGGAGGGGGTATCACCTTGGCTGGATCCTAGGGTCCAGTAAGGTATTTCTGGGGGTGGGTCTGGAATTCCAGCTGTACACACATAAAGAGTGATCTGAGCTCAAGCCTGGAGTTCCTGTAGTTTACTGTGCCTGTAAAGCTGGTGATGGGTTTCATAGGCCCACTGCTTGGACCTATGGAAGGGGGCCAGGCTGTTTCACCATTATGGAACTTCCCCTGGATCTATAACTTCAATAAATCCCTCCCTTCCATAACTGTGCCTGATTTGGAGATTTATCCCAGTGGTGTGTGGCTGACTACAACAGATTTGATACCAGAAGTGGATATAGCTGAGATAAATCTGACCATATGGATTTTGGTCTTCTAGAACTTATGTGCTGGAGGAATGGGCATAAACTTGGTACTTACAAACTGAAGGTGCCTTCCAGAGTGGTAAACTAAGATTTTCAGGCTTTGAGTCTGAAAAAAGTTTGAAATTGCTAATGTGACAGGTTAGGGTGACTGGGAACCCCAAAGATAAAGAACAGGAGTGTCCTTATAAACTTAAAATGTTTACAGTCTCTATCTCTTGTCTTATCTGAACCCCTCCCTAGAGTGGGATATCTGTTTTATTAGAACTCAAACTTACTCCTGGAAGTGTGATTGGTCAGGGTTCCAAACCAATCAGCTGTCTCTCTGGCTCTCACCTGAGCCAAAAGATATACTCACTTGGAAGAGACATAGAGCTCTCTTTCCCTCATGGCTGGCCAGCAGAGAGACTCCCAAACTTTTGGTAAGATTCCCTCTAGGGCTGAAGAGATGGCTTAGCCATTAAGGCGTTTGCCTGCAATGCAGAAGGACCTGAGTTCGATTCCCAAGTGCCCATGTAAAGCCAGATGCACAAGAGGGCGCATGTGTCTGGAGTTCATTTGCAGTGGCCATTCTCTCTGCCTCTCTCTGTCTGCCTCTCTTTCTCTATCTCAAATAAATAAGTAAAATATTAAAAAAAAAGATTCCCTCTAGTCTCAGTCATGAGGACCCCCTTTCTTTCCCACATAGATTTTTTTTTCTCATGATGGGAGGGAGTCCTGTATTTTTCCTTCTTTCTCTTGCTTGGCTGGACAGTGCAGATTTCCTGGGTTTGTGTCCAGCGTGAGCCGGGACTCTGCGCGGGTTTGGCAGGCTGTGGACCGCTGCAGGTTGAGCTAGAGCTGAGTGGCAGGAGCTCGCTTTGCTTTCTCCTCTCCTCCTCTTCCTCTAATAGTCTCCCACTTACCCTCTGGTGGTCTATAATTTTAATTCTTTAAATTCATATGACAAGACTCTGGTACTCAAGTTTTAAGGTGCATTGGGACTAGCAAGGAACCCCAATTTTTCCATTATACTAAATAAAAAAATACATTTAGAGACTTGGCTTATACACTTTCAAAGGGGAAGGAAAGACTACAGAGACCTCTATTAAAATCGTGTTACTGGACTACGGGTTAGATGTGTTCTACTGCCCATGCCCAGAGAGTTTGATCATGGTTGAATTTAAGTAATGGACTGATGTGTCTGACTAACATATAGAACTGAAAATTTAAGATTTAAAGTTAGAAAAGTTCAAACAAGTTTAACTTTCTGACACAGAGACTGGATTTAGATTATTAAAACTGCTATGTCAGCACATTAACAATCCTAAAAAAAAGCCGGGCGTGGTGGTGCACGCCTTTAATCCCAGCACTTGGGAGGCAGAGGTAGGAGGATTGCTGTGAGTTCAAGGCCAGCCTGAGACTACATAGTGAATTCCAGGTTAGCCTGGGCTAGAGTGAGACCCTACCTCAAAAAAAAAAGAAAAGAAAACAATCCTAAAAAAGAAAGCCAACTGTTTTACATTGAAACAATGGAGAGATGCCTGAGGTGTTTCCACCCAGAAAGGACTGAAGAACTGTACAAACTCTTTTGGATGGAGATAACTAAAAAAAAAAAAATAATAATAAAGACCCCCCAAGAAACCCCCCCTGCTCTTCAGGGTCTCTAAATTAACATGGCTGTGTCCTACATACCTAATACTGCTTTTGAAAACAAAAATACATACATTGAAGTGGGTCATAAAATGCATACAGTTCTAAGAGCTGCTGCTGAGATATGCTATACAGATCTGGATAGGCCAATAGGTTTACAATGGTGACTCAAAGATGTTTAAAAACACCAAGACTGGCCGGGCGTGGTGGCGCATGCCTGTAATCCCAGCACTCGGGAGAGGCAGAGGTAGGAGGATTGCCATGAGTTCAAGGCCTACCTGAGACTACATAGTGAATTCCAGGTCAGCCTGGGCTAGAGTGAGACCCTACCTTGGAAAAAAAAAAGCACCAAGACTGTACAGTGGGCTACCATGGAGTGTTGTTGGCTTGGGTTGAAAGTTTCCCCCAGTTACTCAGCCAAGCTGGGGGAATGGAACTGAAAAATTTGGAGACTGTCAGTCACTGGTTGTGATATGGAACTTAAGATGTTTAACGTTTATCTAATGTTAAGTTTACATTGATCCAATCTTTCCTTGTTATGACTCATATATATTGTTATGACTCAAATATTGAAAATATTTGCTCTGTGCATATGTTAAAAGCATGTAAATTGTTTTGATTTTTCCAAGACTCACAAAAGACAATCTTAAATTTCAGATGAGATTTGGGACTTTAAAGAATGTGGGGATCTTTAAATTTAGAGTAAACACAATATACAATGTAAGATAATTATAAATCTTTTGGGGGCCAAGGACAGATTGTAGTAGTTTAAATAGATGTTCCCCAATATATTCAAGAGTTTATTAAAGTTTTTCTCCAGCTGCCTGGCTGGAGAGGGTATAGCCTTGGCCAGATGCTAAGGTGTTTCTGAGGGTGGGTTTGAAATTACAGTGATACATATATAAAGAGTAATCTGAGTTCAAGCTGGATCTACATCTTCAATAAATCCTTTCCTCCCATAACTATGCCTGATTTGGAGGTTCATCCCAGCGGCATGAGGCTGACTATGACAGAGTGGTTCACCTGAAGTTCCACTGTGGCCTCTGCACCATGGTTGAGCATAAAGGGCACTGCAAAGGCATATTCATGTGCATACAGTACACACACACAAGCAAGCAAACAAAACCCAGAAGCCTTGGTGGGCTTCTGTGACAGGGAGGTGGGAGAAAAAGGCAGGGGAATTTTCCAGAAGCCTGGAAACTCAACGTGAGTATAGTAAGACTAAGGAAAACTCTGCCTTGAGCATGGGGGAAAGTGAGGACTGATCAGGAAAGTTGTCTTCTGACCCATATTTACACATGACCACATACAGACATTCACAGAACTAGACTAAAATGGATTTAGTAATAATTTTAAATCCAGGTTTTCAAATCTAAAGACAAGATATTTTAGAAAATAGGCTAAAACCAAAATGAAGGACAATGCATGAGTTTAGAAACTTTCTTCAAGGAATCTTCAATGCGTTGTCTAAATGAGGCAGGGCTGGAAGCTCTTTGTTTTTTTTTTTTTTTTTTTTGAGGTAGGGTCTCGCTCTAGTCCAGGCTGACCTGGAATTCACCACTGTGTAGTCTCAGGGTGGCCTTGAACTCATGGTGATCCTCCTACCTCTGCCTCCCGAGTGCTGGGATTAAAGGCGAGCGCCACCACGCCCGGCTTAGCTCTTTGAATCTCTGAGTTTTATTTGGAATCTTGTTCTGACTTCTTAGTATATGATAGCATCTACAATGCATAGCAATTCTTATTCTCATAACAACAGTCCCCAGGACATCAGATATTAGTAGATCTATATGAGCGCTTCAGAGAAAATGAGAATCTGTTATCACATGTGAATACTTATTTTAAAGGAAAAAAATTGACACAAGTATATGATTTAAAATAAATTTGCCATGATACATATACAAAGCTTTATTTGTTTTTAAATTATATGAATAGAACAAATACATTTTTCAAAATATTAAATTTGCTTTTTACAGAAAAAGAAACTGCAGTGAAACTGTAAGAATTGCTAAACTTCAGATAAATGTTTCTTCAAAACAAGAGATTTTAGTTCCTAAAAGATTTCTCTAAAGTTAAAAAAATTTAATCCATTGAGTCATTATATCTTTTTAAAAAATTACATGTTTCTTAATGGACATATGTTTATATTTAGTTTCCTTTAAAACTCAGGAGACATTGATGTCTAAACTAAATAATAAAAGCTTCATATTAAAAAATTCTTTAAAACCTAAGTCTACCTTAAATTTCTTTCTTCTTGCATATGTAGTATGTGGTGTGAGCATGTGTATACGCAGGTGCACATGTGGTATATGGTGTGTATGTGCATGTGTATATGCAGGCACATGTGTAGTATGTGGTGTGTGTGGTATGTGCATGTGTATACACAGGTACATGTGTAGTATGTGGTGTGTGTGTGCATGTGTAGTGTGTGGTGTATGCATGTATATATTCAGGTGCACATACGTGTTGTATGTGGTGTGTGCATGTGTATATGCAGGTGTCTTCCTCCATTCCTCATCCTGGTATTTCCTACATGGAGCATCTCTCAGAATGCAGGGCTGTGATTCGCCTATCTCTGTCCCCCACAGGACAGGGGTTAAAGACTACACCCAGCTATTCCTGTGAGTCCTGGGGAACTCAGGTGGTCTCAGGTCCCTTAGGCCCTCAGATTTACAGCAAGCGTTCCCCTGAGTCCCTAGACAAACAACTTTATTTTCTAAGGAAAAAATTTTGAAGAATGGCTAATCTGTTGCACAAATCACTTTGAAGAAAAGAAATGCATCATGGGACCATGTTTACAGATGGTAACAGCACCTCCATCCCAGCGGATGACTCAGAGCACCAGCCGGTCCTCTCCGTCCTCTTGAATTACCTGACCAATGGAAATTTGGTTTTGCTGTTTCAGAAAGCACTGTTTCTTACATTCCATCAGTTGTTCCAAATCATGCCACATTTTTGCTTGTTTCATATTTGGACCGTGACTTTCTCGTACAGCTTTTTGTTTTTCCCGGAGTTTCTATCATAAAAAAAATCAAGAATAATAAAATCTTGGTTATAAGACAGTATTTTGTACCTTGGTGTGTTTTGTATATTTTATGAAAAACAATTAAGTAACTATGTTCTTCTATGTCAAACTAAGATTATAATGGAAACAAGATGGTGGTGGTACTAAGTAAAGTAATTACGGAGCAGAACTTTCTGCCTGCCTTGAATGGACATGTGTGTGAGTGAAAAATATATTTTGCTCTAATTAATGGAGATTTGGAGTCTAACTGTTATTGAAGAATACCTTCGCCTGTCCTGATTGACAGAGACGGCAATGTGGAAGATAGAACATACTGAAAAGTGGTGTTGCTCTAATTTCCTGACTTTACTTCTAACCTTTGGATGTGGGGCAAATTAGTTAACTTATACATGTTAAGAATTTTTCACCTGAAAACCCTTAAGCATAGCACCTGCTTTTAAGGATTGCTGGTTGTTGTGAAGGTTATATTTGAGGTGACTGACAGGCCATTACCTTATCAGATACATGGAAATGCCAAACTGTACCCCACAAATATATACAACTAGTATGTATCAACTAAAAATATATTAAATAGGGCTGGAGAGATGGCTTAGTGGTTAACGTGCTTGCCTGCAAAGCAGAAGGACCTGAGTTTGATTCCCCAGTACTCACATAAGGCCAGATGCACAAAGTAGCACATGCATCTGGAGTTTGTTTGAAGTGACTGGGGGCCCTGGCGCGCCCATTCTCTATCTCTCTGTCTGCCTCTTTCTCAAATAAATAAATTAATTAAATATTTTTTTTCTTGGTTTTTTGAGGTAGGGTCTTGCTCTAGTCCAGGCTGACCTGGAATTTACTCTGTAGCCTCAGGGTGGCCTTGAACTCAACAGTGATCCTCCTACCTCTGCCTCCCGAGTGCTGGGATTAAAGGCGTACGCCACCACGCCCAGCTCTAAATATTTTTTAAAATATTTTATTTATTCATTTTCAAGCAGAGAGAGAGAGAGCGCACCAGGGCCACCACCTTGTGGGTCTGGCTTATGTGGGTCCTGGGGAATCGAACCCAGGGTCTTAGGCACTGGAGGCAAGTGCCTTAACCGCTGAGCCATCTCTCCAGCCCAATATTTTTTAAAAAGAAAAAAAAGAAAGCAAAACTATGGACGAGGGACTTTTGTGCAGAGAAAAGCTTAGCACATCATAGGTGCTCCTTCCTCTCCCCTATTTAACTGTGGAAATTAGTCATACTAAGACTTCTTTTTTGGGGGAGGGAGGTTTGAGGTAGGGTCTCACTCTAGCCCAGGCTAACCTGTAACTCACAACCTGTGGTCCCAAACTGGCCTCAAACTCACAGCAATCCACCTACCTCTGCCTCCCAAGTGCTGGGATCAAAGATGTATGCCACCACGCCTGGCAAGACTTCTTTCTTTCTTTCTTTCTTTCTTTCTTTCTTT
>PVHP010036569.1:0-17828 GCA_004024765.1 Zapus hudsonius | reverse complement strand
GCTTGGAGTTAGAGATTGATGGTGCCCTGTTTGTCTTAAATCTTGTATTTGTCAATCTGTTTTTGCTGTGCCTCATGTTTTGCATTGTGAATGTTCTGTGCCATTATGGGTTTATTTTTGGTATTATGGCTCAGTTGAAAGCTGCGGGGACTTAAGAGTTGAGTTGAACATATTGTGTTTATATCTTGTATGATTATTAATTTGTGGGGGCCAGGGGCGGACTGTCATGGTTTGATACAGGTGTCCCCCACAAACAATTGAATGTGTTCTGATAGATAGATCCTCAGCTGATGGCAGTTTGGGTTTTACAACCTTGATGAAGCTGTGTTGTTGGGGGCGAGTTTATGGGGTTATAAGCCAGCTTCCCCTTGCCAGAGTTTGGCACACCTTCCTACCGCTGTTTGCAGTGCTGTGGCAGAGGTGATGTCCAGCCCTCTGCTCATGCCATCGTTTTCCCTGCCAGAATGGAGTCTCCCCTCGAGTCCGTAAGCCAAATAAACCCATTCCTCTACAAGCCGCTTTTGCTTGGGTTCTCTCTGCGCAGCAACTAGAAAGCTGACTGCAACACCTACTCTTAGCTCATTTCATAAATTGCTGAAGCCTGTAACCCTACTGATGGCCTGAGATCAAAATGAACCATTTTGAAGAATGCATGAACACTGTCTTTCCGGTGCCTTGTCATATGTGGCTCACTGTGTTCTAGGTCCCTGACTCCATGCAGCTATATGAACAGGACTGAACCAGAACTAAGACAGGGCTTTTCATTTCTGTTCTTGAGAATCACTATTTTTATTTTTAAAAATATTTTATTTATTCATTTTCAAGCAGAGAGAGAGAGAGAGAGAGAACGCACCAGGGCCACCACCTTATGGGTCTGGCTTACGTGGGACCTGGGGAATTGAACCCAGGGCTTTAGGCACTGGAGGCAAGTGCCTTAACCGCTGAGCAATCTCTCTAGCCCAGAGAATCACTATTTACTGGCACGGTCAGAATTAGATTCCCAGGACTCTTCTGACCTTTCCACAATCCTCAACACAAGCTTGGTACTCAGTAAATATTGTCTTAGCAGTGAACTAGTTTGGAGTTTAGCCAACCTCTGATTAGACTGTACTTTATATAGAGATGTTTCTTCAGCCATGCTTGTTGCTACTCTTATAATAGCTGGGAATGGAACTCAGCCCAGATGCCACCTAGTGATGAATGGATAAATAAAAAGTGCATATACACAATGGAGTTGCAGGCAGTGGAAAAATTATGAAATGTGTAGGAAAATAAATGGATCTGGCAAAAAATATACTAAGTGAGGTAACCTAAGCTCAGAAAGACAAACGCTGGGTGCTCTCTCTCATACCTGGATCCTAACTAGGAATAGCTTGATTAGTTTATAAGCTGTAGTACGCATGGGTAGCACTGGTCAGGAAGCTGGGATGAGACTTGGAGAGAGGGAAAGCTGAGAGACACCCGAGGCAAGTGGAGGGGCAGAATACAGAGGGAGGGCAAGGAAGGGATCCACAAAACTCAAGACTGTATGAACAAGTACTGTAGAAACCTACTTCTTGAGTAACTCATTAAAAGATATAACAGTCTTAGAAAGAAAGAGGGAGAGTTTGGGCAGAAGTACCCTATTGGGATGGAGAAAGCTTTACCCTAAAACCACAGGCTGACCCTGGCCAATCTCAATGCCAGAGATGGGTCAACCCTCCGGGCAGAGAGCTATTCATCAGGGAAGCCCATGAGCCCCTCCCGCAAAACAATAAAATGTTATCTTGATAAATTAAAAATATTTTCTTTGGTTACTTCTTCTTGTTCTATGCAGCATGTAATTATGCACACCACAGGCAAGGACTAAACCCTGAAAACCACTTGTATGAGAAAAGATTAGCTGCCAATTTGATTGTGTACTTGATTTAATGTTTTGCCCCATAGGTAACAATTAATATGAAAGTAATAGCAAAAGTATAATTATATTTCACAAATGTTTGAATCTTGTCTTGCATTTCCTATTGAGAAACTAATCATAGTATTTTCTTATGCTAAAAATTTCAGTAAGATAAAAGGCCTTAATTAGTAATTAATAATGTTTTGAGATTAGAAATGTAAATAAGTACAGTTTATAACAATATTGTTTTTCCTACCTGGAGGCATTTAGAAACCTTAGTACTTAACCTGCAGCTATGAAAGTTATGCAAATAAAGCCTCAAAACTAGCATGCATCGCAAATATCACTTAATAAATGCATAAACTGATGTTGTAGCCAGGAATAACTCTATCAGAGCCAACAAGAAAGAAATACTAGTATAGGAACACTGATATTTCTGTTTTTCATAGTTTTATTTATTTATGTACAAACAGAGAGAATGGGGGTGCCAGGGCCTCCAGCCCTGCACCACTTTGCGCATCTGGCTTTTCATGGGTACTGGGGAATCGACTCAGGTCATCAGGGTATGTAGACAAGTGCCTTAACTGCTGAGCCATCTCTCCAGCCCAGAACACAGATATTTTTAAAATAGCTTCTAGCCAAGAAATATATCTCCATTTCTCCCCTCCTTAGAATGAGCCTTGGTTATGTGGGGAAACAAGGATCTCACACCCATAGAGCCTATGAGGAAAAGCCCCAGAGAACTAACTTCTGGGGCAAAAGTGAAGATCTAGTGCAAACACTACTTTCAGAAAATAGGAGTTTGGCCCTTAGTCCTTTCAGCCATGTGTCCTCAAGAACCAAAGCGGTGTGTACACCTGCATGTGTGCGCCCATACAGAAAAAGGATGAGCAATAATATTACCTTTGATCTCAAACATGAGTGTTTGCATAGAGCAGAGCTGATGGCTGAGGTTGAACCATTTGAAATTTCCTTTGGTTAGGTAAAAATGGTAGAACATGTATCAAATATCTTCAAGTTCATAATGTTCAACCCACTAGTTCTTTGACTACATCATGGAGCCTACGGGGGAGAAGCCTGTTGCTTGTAAAGAAAGGTTCCAGTGCCTAGAATGTCTGTGAATAAGACAAGGGTGCTGGATACGAGGTGTTATGGGAGGGTGTTCAAGCATAAACCCCAAACCTGGGTTCTTGTCTATTTTACTGAAAGAATTAAATACTGATAAAGATTATTATTAAATTATTATATTTATTCAGAAGTCAGGAGAGCAAAGGAAGAGTCTGTGAACCAAGGATGGGGAATAGGAGTACCCATGGTCTAAGGGCCCATGTAAAAATTCACAGGCCTTGGGAAAAAGAAAAATATCCTCCCCCATGTTTCCCCCTTTCCTCACCCTGGAGCAGCCACAGGAGGGCCAGTCACAGGGTCTGAGAACCACAGGGTGAGGAGTGAAGACATGCACCTGCTCCGAGGGCCCATGGATTTCCTCTCCCACCTTTCGACCCTGGCAGCAGCTAAGCTGGGCCTCGGGAAAAACAAAATGTCCTTTTCCACCTTTCCCACCCGTTCCCACCCGGGCTGCCAGGGTGGGAAGGACAAAGCCTTACCAGTGGCAAAAACCCATCTCTGATGGGCCTTTCTATCCACCTGCCTCTTCATGATGCTCCCCATCCCTCTTTCAGTTTGAATATTCAATATACCCCATAGATTCATGTGTGTGAACAATTGAGGCCCAACGGGTGGTGCTGCCCAGGAAGGTTGTAGAACCTTTAGTAGGTAGAGCCTTGCTGGAGGAAGTGTGTCACTGGAGGTGGTTTCCATGTTCTGTTCACTCTGTTTCCTGCTTGACAATGTGACCAGGTTTACTTCATGATCCTCCCACCATAAAACTTCCCCTCAAAACCTTAAGCTGAATGAAACACTTTTCCTTCCACGAGGTTTTCTGGCTGGGTGTTTGTTCACAGCATTGAGAAAGGGGGTAGGGGACCCTGAAGTCACTCCTGAGAGTTTGTCGTCTACTTTGACAGCAGTAGTGCACACTGAGGTCTCTTACTTCTGAACAGACCATCCTCACCACTCCATCACTTTCCTCCTGTGGAGATGAAGAGCAGCCGAGCAGTGTGGCTGGATGAAGATTTCCTGAATGAGGGGTCCCATGGTCTCTAAGCTCATCTCCATTCACATTGGCTGTGATCCCAGCTACATTACCATTCGTAATATATGCTATACGTGATCTAATGGGGAAGATCAACATCATGAGTCCAATGTCCAGAAATGAACTGCAGCCACACCATGAATCTGGTATATTCCAGTAATTATGAGCAACCACTGTTTTTATTTATGTGAGGCCCAAAAATCCTCACAGGAAAGGGACTACAGCTGAAATATCTTTCAGCCACCTCTCCCTGAGAAAGTATTTCAGAAATTTCAACCATCATTTTACCTCTTGAACAGGGTAATTAAAAAAAAATTTAAAGCCAGGACATTGTACGGACTGCCAATGTAAAGTTCACAAACTTGGGAAGATATTGACCGAGTGGATGGATCAAATAAAGGAATGGATAACCTCAGTTCACTGAGGGGCTCTGTTTTATTCTAAATTCTTTTCTTATTAATTCTTAGTAAAACTTTCACACCACCCCCTCCCACCACCCTTCTTTTCACCTCTCTCTCCCCTTCCACTAAACTCTTGTTTCTTTTCTTTCCTACTATATCCTCTTCTATATGAATTTTTTGGTTTTGTTTTTATTTTTCACTCCTTCATTATTTATGCAATCAGTAGTGAGCCCAATATTATGCAGGTCTTGAGCAGGTAATGAAAGCCATGGTGAAATGATGAATGTTCCAGCCATTCTGCACTTGGGAGACAGCATCCTCGTCACTACTTCCTATGCTTGGCTCTGACGTTCTTTTGACCACCTCTTCTCACCTCTTCTGCTGTAGCTTCTGAGCCACTGAGGGTGTGATAGAGATGTCTCGTTAAGTGTTCAACACTCAACTATCATTTCTTCTCAGCACTTTGGTTTTCGTATTTCTTCTTTTCCCTCCACTGACCATTTACTGCTTAACAGGTAAACTTCATCTTCAAGTTCTTCTCCCCAAACCAAAGCTATATGCATTGGTCATAGCAAAACAGTGAAAGACACAAAAATGAAAGGAATGAGTAAGACAGTCACTGAGAAGTACAGTATAAACTGGTCATTGCTCAGGCTTAAGTTACACACACACACACACACACACACACACACACACACACATATATATATATATATATATGTATATATATATATATATATATATATATATATGAATGATATGGGCAGGAATTTATCTTTATCTCTACTTCAATGTAGAGTTTGCAAGCATCGGGTAGTAAACTATATCCTTATCATGATATTGAAAAGCCAACACACAAGCAGCCCCAATAAGGACACAGAGCTCAAAAACTCAGAGATCAATTGTCTAAAGTCAAGGCATCTAGTAATAGTAAAGAACTTTGGAATACACAGAAAGCACAGGAAGCCACAAAAGAGAAGGTGACCTGCAGACAGCCCTGAGGAAGGCTACCCTTGCTGGGATAATGCGGAAGGGATGAACTTGGGGACCAAAGTTCTATGTGTTGTACTAAAAAACTACCTTAGGTTTGAAACGACAATGGTATAGCCCAAAACAGATATATACTCTAATATAGCCAGTATATTAGTCATTAATTAATAACATTTTCAAAATTATGTTACAAATAACACTTATTTTAATTCTGTTTATGGAGAGCTATTCTTTTGTATGATTATGGGTTAACCATATCCTTTCTAAGTTTAGTGACATTATTTTCAATAATAATAATGATAATAAAAAGGAATTATCTACTTTATATAAATACCAACAGGATTAAGACTGAAAATCCCTCAGAGTGATTTTCATAGCAATAGTATATATAGTAAATGTTCAAAAAGTATTTAATGTATGGTATAAAGTATATAGCTGTAGTATAAATTAGTTACTACAAGTGTTAGTTAAGAGTATTGTTTTATACATCATAAAAACCCTCTTTCTGTCTTTTAAAACTTCAAAATCTAATTAGAATGTCAATACCTTTCATTTTATTCCCCATCATTACTCACTATCAGTTAACAGCTAAATTATTAAATGTTCTTTTATGTGATCCTTAAGTATCTCTTGTTTGACATTAGTCTAGTGTCATTAAAACAAAATGGGACGTGTTTGTGACAATAACATATGTGTGGACACAAACTGAAATTGCTTCTCTACTTATCAGTCGATGATGCAAAGGCACCCTTGTTCTTTCCTCAGGCTTACCATTGTGGTGTCCCTAAGAAAACAGTTCAGACCTGTCCTGTGTCATACATTTACAGGAATTCTTTGTTAGGTTCCAATTCTGTGTTAGGTAATGGTTGGAGAAAAGCTTGGGATTGACTCAGTTAGTGAAATATTTGAGTTTTCTTCTCCATATTTTATTCAAAGAGAGACATTTCTGCAAATGACACAATGTAGATGTATGTTCTAAACAGATGTGATACAGACACAAAAGTCATAGACATCTGCAGAAATATAATTGAGCTTAAAAATGGAATTTTAAATCTGTGTATTCCAAACACCTTAATAAACTTGTGTTTTTATTTTATAAAAATGGAATTGATATTGAGTATCTTTGAGAGAATGGATAGCACAAACATTTAAAGGTATTAATTCACATATTTCTAGCCTCATTCACTCGATTAACAAGTAAATTCTCAGGATATGACATCATCATATTACTATGTGTGTGCCACTGGCATAATTTCCTCAATGATTTCAGAATATCTTTCCTGTGCTGTTATCACTAAGGGCACATCACACCATAAATACAAATTACACAGTACTTTCATACAGCATTCTTTGAGGGAAAAAGAAGAACTTTCACTTTGTTACTGGAAATGAGATATAGCCCATGCCCTGATATAAGTGGAGGCACAATTTGACCTATAAAAATGACCAGCTCAATGACATAGCAATGTGCTTTAAAGGGGTAGCCATTGTATAAAATGTCTTCCAACTAACGGATCCATCAATCACATGCCTATTGCGAATTCAGTAAATGCAAGCTATAAATGTTCTCCTTTCTATTCCTTTTCAGCAGAAGTGTCAAAGTCAGGCAATTCTACAAACACAATTTTCCCCATGGACTCCTCTACGTTTTGACCATGACAACATAAGAACCTTGAATTCTGCTCATTTTCCTTGGTAGTAAGCCACGTCTAGACTTCTACTTCAATTTTCGTGCCCTATGATTTCACTGCAATGACCAAACAGCATGAAAGATTGTTTTATTACTTTATGGCAGCTTAATTTTCTTTTGATGTTTTCTGCATGAATTTCCCAGAGGAAAAGAAATTGTAAAAAATAAAAAAAGGGGGGGAGACATGCTTTACCACTTCAGAGAGGCCCAAGATGAATAATTTGGTATAAATTAATAAGTATAATTAATAACAATTTGAAACACAATTTCCAACAAATATTAATACCTAAGAGTGCAATAAATATGACAACAAAATACCTGCCTTTAAACCCACCCAATGATCAGTATTAATCACTTTATTAATATTAAACCTTTTCCCTTGAGTGAGTACATTGTCTTTTTTTAAATTTTTTTATTGTCCATAATGAATTACATTATTTAGTGGGCCAACAATGAGTTGTTATCCCCAATGCCCCAATGCCTCCTCCCCATCCCTAATCAGCTGGATATTCTCCTCCGTGGGCCATCTGGATCAGTCTTTGTGGCAGGGGACCATGGATAGCCTAGTATTCAGCCCGGTTCTCCTGACCCAAGTGTGTTGTTACTGAGGGGTGCCAGGCCTCTGGAGAGTGAGTACATTTTCTTTTTTTTTTTTTTTTCCGGTGCTGAGGACCGAACCCAGGGCCTTGTGCTTGCTAAGCAAGCACTCATCCACTGAGCTAAATCCCCAACCCCCATTTTTCTAGAATAAGCCATGAAATATTATAGATTTAATTTACATCACAATAATTCATGACATAATAGAATCCGTAATAGTGATTCTAAGTTTTTTTTAAATTTATTTGCATGCATGCGTGGGGGGGCACATTAGAGCCTCTGTTACTGCAGATGAACACCAGACACTTGCATCCAGGTTGGGAACTGAACCCAGGCTGGCAGACTTGACTAGCAAGCACCTTAACTGCTGAGATAGCTCCCCAGTCCCTCTAAGCTCCTTTTAGGTGTATTGCAGTGAATCCTAATTTAAATATAAGATACCAACACTGGGAAGGGTAGTCATTGTCCCTATTTAAATGAAACCACATATCAACATGGTCTTTAATGGTAACTTCACAGGGCATTTCAACCTGCAATTTTTACACTCTCCTTTTGGACAGTAAAATGTATGCAGTAAAATGTATTACTGTCAGCTTGCTTCCTTTTTCACTATTATTTACAAGTAAATGTAAGAGATTTTAGCCAAGTCTTTATGCTATTTGGATTTTCATAATATGTGAGGCCCACAGTAAGATAAGAATATAGAAGATACAGAGGCTAGATTCAGCTGCCTTAAAAATGCAATGAGAGCTAGAGACTCGGGGGTTAGAAATAGGCTAGGAATGTGGAACCACCTCAGAAAAGATTTTTGCTTTGGAAACAGAGTAAATATTGTATGACTGAACCATTTCCACCTAAGGTCTTTCCCTGCAATCCAGCAACAGTCTGACTGGGTGTTGTGGAGGTCATGTTTGACACTGTAACACAGGAATGCAATCCTAAGAGACTGAGGATTCCAGGGCTTGAGGCAGAACTCAGGTACTCCTCAGAAGAGTCTTTCTGACTTTCTGAATGGGGTCTCAGCTTTTCAACCATAACTAGTGTATTAGTTACCTTCTCATTGCTGGACAAAATACCCAAACAGAGCAGCTTAAGGAAGGAAATAACTTATTTTTGCCTTTCAGTATCAAGGGGGAGGTACATCATGGTGGGGAAAGCATGCCAGGAACATAGCATCACACTAGCAGGGAGGAGGCAGAGAAAAAGAGAGCAGTGAAGACTGAACATTCCGCTAGCTTTCTCCTTTTTATACAGTCCATGGAATGGTTCTTCCCACAGTTAGAGTGGGTCCTCCCACCTCAACTAACCTAATCTGGAAAATCCCTCAGAGACATGACCAGAAATTTGTTTCCATGGTGATTCTAAATCTTGGCAAACTGACTGCCGGAGATGAACTATCACGGTTACATAAGCACATATTAGCCAAGTTCATCTGACATATTCTATATTTTGTAAATGAGCAAAGAATAAACCAAATTCACTGAACTAAAAGAGGAGGGGCTTTTCTATCTAAAGAGCTGAATAATTACTGGTCTCTAAAAATGCTAAACGATAATTACGCAATTAAAATGTTGAATGATTTCTTCCCTTACATATCAGCTTCATCTCTAGATAGAATTGAAGCTATGGCATGAAATTTAAATGCCATTTCTATAAAGATATCCTTCAAATTTTTCTCAGATAGTCCTCATATTTTGTACTTGCCAGAATGTGGGTTTATTGCACATACTTTGAATTACTGAGTTATATGAATAATTACCCAGAGATTTAACACACTATAATGTTATCTTTGGGGTCTTGTTTGTATTTTGTCTTGCTTTGTGGTACTAGGCATTGAATGTGGGGGCTCATGTATGTTAGTCAAATGCTCTATGACTGAGCTATCCCTCTCCACCCTTACTGGTCTTTCTGCTACTGAACTACCTCTCCCCCCACCCCTTCTGCCCAAGCCAGTCTACTTTGTGGTAGTTACGAATGTAATATCCCCACAGCCTCAGCTATTTGCAATTATTTCCAAATTAGTCCCCACCTACTAGAGCATTTGGGAGGGAGAGCCCTGCTTGATGAAGTGTGTCAGCAAGGGCAGACCTTGAACTTCAGTCCAGCTCTGTGTATTCAGAGTCAGCTCCTGCCTGCTGATGCTGGCTGCATTCTTTGTCTGCTATGGATAGCTTCTTCCATCATAATGAAGCTTCTGGTATCTGTAAGCCTGAAATTAGTCCCTTTCCTTCCATAAACTGCTTCTGGTAGAGTGCCTATCCCAGCAATGACAAGGTAACTGCAATATTTTTCTACTACTGAGCTACCTCTAGTCTTCCTTCTATTACTAAGCTGCAACCCAGTCTTCGAGGACTGGGCCATCTCCCCCACCCCAGACTTCTTTCTATGACTGAGCTACCTGCCAGTCTTCCTTCTACTTTGTATTTCGACTCAGGGTAATTATGTTGACTGAAGTACATAGACTGGCCTTGAAGCCCAGGCTAACCTTGAATTTGTGATCCTCCTGCCTCACCCTGGAGGGAGCTGGTATTATAGCCTGAGTTGTTGTTCTGACATCGTCTTCTAAGCATCATTTGTTTGTATGTTCCTGTGTAGCCATCTTAGACCTGAACTCATTTATATATTGCCTGTTTTTTTTGTGGCAAGGTCTTAACTCTAGCCCAAGATGACCTGGAACTCACTTGAATCCCAGATTGGCCTTGAACTCACAGTGATCCTCCTTTATCAGCCTCCTGAGTGCTGGGATCAAAGTTTTGAGCCACTATGTCCTATTTTTGATATTGCTTTTATTCACCAACATATAAAGTATCTTAGAGAAAATAATTTTGTGACCCTCAATAATGTCCTAATTGTTAATAATGTAATAAATTAGGGCTGTGTAGTCATTGCTCTAAAACGTCAGTGAGTTCTGACATCACTCAGGAGTTTCAAGTCATGAGATACTCCTTTGGATGTGTAGACCAAGAGGGTGGATGGTAGGTTTAAAAGCTGATTTGAAAATTGTGAAAAGAATTCAAGCCAGCTCTGTGTGGTGGTTTCAATCAGATATCCCCCATAAACCCAAATGTTCTGAATGCTTGGTCTCTAGCTGCAGTTAGGGAGTGGAGCCCTGCTCTAAAGGGTGTATTGCTGATGGTGGGCTTAGGAATGTCAGCTTCCTCTTAGTTCATCTCACTCACTTGCTGCTGTTTTTCACCTGCTGTGGTAGAGGTGATGTCCAGCCTCTGCTCACGTTCCCTGCCATCGTGAAACTTCCCCCTGACACTGAAAGCCAAAATAAAATACTTTTCTCCCATCCATGGGTTTTGGCTGGGTAACTACAACACTGTTAGCAATCGAGTACAGCTTTTCCTTCTTTCTCCATCTAAGGAAGGATTCATGCTGACTTAGAAACTAAGTCTTTATTTTGTATCTTGGCATAATCGGTAGAAACCAAACTGATACATAAGTGAATTGTGAGTCAGACAAGGAAGGGTCTAGGAGTCTGATGAGGAGAGATGTCGGGCAATGTGGTATTTTGTTGAGCTAGAGAGAGTTACCTAGAGAAAGAGGCAGTTTATAAACACAGAGTTTGGCAGAAATGTTGCTGCACATTGAGTAAGACTAAATCTCCCTTTCCTTCCACTATTTTCTTCAACCTTACCACTTCAATGGAGAACGATTTAAAAACTGAATTGACCCACCCAGGCTTCAAGAATTAGATCTGCTGTTGGAGGGGAGTGTTTCACTTTGTTTGCCTAAAACATAGTGCTCAGCTTTCTCTAAGGGTCATTCTGGTTCTGCTCTCCTGCCATGGTGGCTCAGTCCCCTGTGTCTGGGGTCAAGTTCAATGTCCTGAGTGGGCCTGACAGCACTCTTTCCATGAGGAGTTTGGGGTAGTCCAGCTAAATCAGATTTGGAGAAAAAGAACATGTGGTCTCTATCTGCAGGGAGACGAACAGCGAGAGTGCTCATTCAATTTCATGGATCTAGAGTGAAAAGTGACAGAAGTTCATGGCCACCATTATCCATCAAATGATTTGCAATTCAGGTTCTCAGCACTGTGCTGCAAAACTACTCACCCAGCCTCCAACTTGCAGCCACTGCTGATTGCTCAGAGAGTGTGGCTCTTTACTCAGCATTTTCATCTAGCCCCTCAATCTGATTTTTCTTTCTCAAATCACTTTTTAAAAACCCACAGTATACTTTAGCCTTGAGAGTTTGAGTTGACGTTAGGGCACTTATTTCTGACTGGAATTTCTTAAAATTGATTTGAGACTCTAGGGGTTTTCTTTTTTCCTTTCCTGTTTTGCTTTCCACTGAGAACCCCATTCTATGTGATTAAAGGCTTTTTACCCACCAACAGCTTCAAATATAGTTTCAATAGCTTCCACACAGCAAAACATCCTATTAAAATCTGCCCAACAGGTAAACCTTCCTTTAATTAAGAACTCAGACTGCACCTGGTACATTCCCACTTTGCTCTTGGAGTGGCACATGTGTAGATTTATCAATACATTGTGTAATTGGAAATTTTTAAATATCATTTTTTGTGCAGGGCCTTGCATTTTATAGCCTGCTATGAATACATTTAAAATGCTTTCTCTTAATGACACAAAACTCTTCTAAAATGGCCCACACTGGACTAAGGGGAGGAATGTAGAAACAGAGACATTGCAAAATACTAAACTGAAGAAGAAAAACAAGGCAGATCCAGTTTACTTAATCACGACATCTTTCTCCTCTTCTCCCTAACACTATTTAGATTCAAAGTAAACTTTCCTGTGCCTGCAATATGTGAAACACTAAGACATAAATAGTGATAGCTTTATACTTGAAGGAAAAATACAACCCAGTATCTAAACTCTTTTCAAGAGAAATAGGTCGGATCCATCTGTGACATTGTTGGAATTCAGTGGTGTTAAAGACCATCACAGCCTCCAAAAATAAGAAGAGAAAGCAAGTGCACCTCTTCTTCCCCACCCTTTTCACACCCATAGTGGTCAAGGAGAGATGGCAGGATGATATTTGGTCAGTAATTACTGGTGGGGTGAAGCCTGTGTATGAAAATAATCTGTGTTCCACTTACAGTCCACTATGCCTATCCTTGGCTGAAACACTGTGAGGCCCATCTATTTAACACACACAAGGTGCTCATTCTATGCATTATTCCAAATACATTAAATATATTAATTCAGTCTATCTTCCGAAGAATCTTATCAGTGGTGTGACAACAAAGGCTTATAATCCTAGCATTCAGTAGACCAAGGCAAGAAGTGTCCCTGCAAGTTCAAGGCCAGCCTGTTCTGCAAAGGGAGCTCCAGGTCAGCCGCAGCTGCATAACAGGACCCTATATCAAGGCCAACCTCTATGAGACAGAACCATAATCACCCTTATAGACAGAAAGTTGGAACACAGAGAAATTATGGCACTCACTCAAGGGCACTGAGGCATTAAGTGCCCAAGAAGAGATTTGCACACAGGAAGCCTGCCTCTGTCTGTGCCAACCACTGTCCTCCAGCATTTGTGTAATTAGGTCAAAGCAAGTTCTAATTCTAAAGGCTATTTTCAAGACCATTAATTCTACCAAAATTATATATTTCCAATAAAACATGACTTGGCTTCACTCACATTCACTAATCCAGATTCTCATGTTTGGGTTTTACAAACCTGTTTGATAGCACAATCAATCAGTTAGTTCTAAAAGATAATCATATAATCTTCCAGTGAGAGCCAGAGAAATGATTTCAAGATTCCAGGGCAACTAATTCTTGGTCCTGCCAAGTAGCCCAAGAAGGTGTCACTGTCATTCTAGAGGCTTAGACTTGAGGCTCTTGTCTACCCTTACATATGACTCACCCTGAACGCCAAACATAAGACTCCAGTAGGTTTGCCACGGTAAAAATTTCTATGCTGTCAACCATAGTTATAGATGGTTATAGGTTAGAATAGGTACATCAGAAACAGGGTTTGGGAGGTGGCTCAGGTGTAGAGAGTGCTTGTCACACAAGTGTGAGGACTTGAGTTCAAAACCCCTGCAGAGGCTGGAGAGAAGGCTAAAATCAGAATGACTCTGAAAACAACATACATTTTAGTGATGATGTTTTATGTCCATGTGGATAACTGTAAACCTCATTCTATTTGCCTTTGCAAATTAATTCATGGATATCCTGAATAATAGAAAATATTTTATATATGACTTTTATAGATTCAGCATGCATATTCTTGTGAAATATTTTACTTATTTATTTGAGAGAGAAAAAGAGAGAAAGAAAAGAGAGAGAGAGAGAGAGACAGAGAGAGAGAGAGAAAATGGGCATGCCAGGACCTCCTGCCACTGCAAACAAGCTCGAGGCACATGTGCCACTTTGTGCATCTGGTTCTGGGGAATCAATCCCTGGCAGTCAGGCTTTGAAAGAAAGTGCCTTAAACCACTGAGCAAACTCTCCAGCCTATGAATATTCTTTTAAAATATTTTTATTTATTTATATGAGAGAGAGTTAGCAAGACAGACAGAGACCAAGGGTGAGATGGATGGACCAGGGCCTCTTACCACTGCAAAAGAACTCCAGATTCATGTACTACTTTGTGATCTGGCTTCATGTGAGCACTGGGGAATCAAAACCAGGCCATCAGACTTTGCAAGCAAAATCCTTTAACTGTTGAGCCATCAAACCAGCCTGCATATCCTTTTTTTTCAGAATTTTTATTTATTTGTAAGGGAGAAGAGAGAGAGAGAGAGAATGGGTGATCCAGGGCCTCCAGCCACTGCAAACGAACTCCAAATGCATCCACCACTTTGTGCATCTGGCTTTATGTAAGTGCTGGAGAATCAAACCCAAGTCATTATGCTTTTCAAGCAATGGCCTTGACCACTGAGCCATTTCCCCAGCCCTCACATATTTCTATATAAAGTAGTTTCATGATAACTCTACAAAGAAGGAGCAGTCAGTAGAATGGTTCCTACTCTCAGGCCTAGAAAAGAGGTTAAATTAAGTACTTTCCCAAGAGTGACCTAATTTTTATTAGCAGCCGTGAGGAAGTTGAGTTGGGCTTCTTTCTCCCTGGGTCAGGACTCCTGACTACTGTTCTCACTGTGGATGACTACCTATAGGTAGGAATTCAGTGTGCAAATTCTCATAGGTGTTCCGGAAAAGGTGAGACAAAACAACCATAAAAGACCCCCTCAGTGGGTTGACACCCCTACCCCATGTGGAATGCCCCATATTTGCCTGTGAAATGGCTGCGGATGATGGGATCGCACTGTTGCTATGATTCTGTGAGGCCATTAATGAAAAGAGAAAGTTCTATATTTCACCATTAGGTGGTGCTAGGAGAAGTTCACAGAAAACCATCTCACAAGTTATTGATGCTATGAATCATGGGGTTGGATAGGGGTCTGCTATATAATAGAGTCTATGCTTCTCTCCCAGACAAGAGCACATCCACCCCATCATTAAAACAGTAAAAGATCTTCCAAAGTAACTTCATTCCTCAGTTAATTAGACTTCTGCCAGGATAGCTGTCCTTTCTAATTACAACTTCAACGGCAAATGAGAGATTCCAGAATTGTATGTAGGAATACGAATGTGTTTCATTTTCCTTACAGTGTGTTACAACTTTCATTCGGAGATTTTATCAATATATCTTTCAGCAAGATGTGCCGGGTTGGAAGAGACTAAATGCCAGTTACAATGCATTGGTCCTAATAAACTGAGCTATTATTTCACGAGTGTTGTGTAGTGCGAAGTTCAAGAGATTAGTCATAACATCGTCATTCTGTGACTAACGTGTTATACAACATGCAACCGAGGGAGCCCTGAGCACCTCAGCTGCTGGGCCACTTGAAGGGGCCGTTATTTCTAATACCAATGAAACACTGCAAATCAGGTCGGTGCATGGCCCTGGGCTTCTGTGAAAATTAAAAAAACGGTACTTGAATGTCACACACTTCTCTGCACTGTCATTTTGTCATAGCACTGGGAATTTCACTGTTGTTAAAGATCTGTATTTACCATAAAGATATTGACCTGAAATTCAACACAGTGTATCTTTCAACATCATTGCTCCTCCTGTCTCCTTCCTCTCTCTCTCTCTCTCTCTCTCTCTCTCTCTCTCTCTCTCTCTCTCTCTCTCTCTCTCTCTCTCTCTCTCTCTCTCTCTCTCTCTCTCTCTCTCCCCCTCTATCTCTCCCTCTGTGTGTGTGTGTTTCCACGTGTGAGTGTGTGAGTGCAGGTGGGGTGTTGGTCCTCATCTTCCACCTTGGTTTGTGGTTCTCCGCTCTAGCTGCCCAGTGGCTTCTGAGGCTTCTGTCTCCACCTCCCCATTCTGCAGTAGACACACTAGGATTACAACTACACAGCCTGGCTTTACATAGGTTCTGCAGACTCGAACTCAGATTTCCACGATTGCATTGCAAGACTTTTACCCTCTGAGCCACCTCTGTAGCTCAAATGAATGTTTTTAAAGATATAAATGTATCAATAAAAATTACAGGAAGTACAGTTCTGTTCCTCATATTGGGTTTACTCACAAAGAATGTGACTTTCAGGATGAGCTTTTACCACCCAGCAGTTAAATCTTAATCCTGATTATGCACCTGGCCTTTCTTAACACAGCCCTGTAATCCTCAAAGGCAAGGGAAACTCCTGATGGCTACAAAATGGAATGCTTGGCCATTGTACGAAGTCTCACATGTATTTTGAAGTAAGCAGTGTTTTTTCAGGTATCTCTTTAAGATCTTGGATTAATTTCTAACATTTCTTCTCTACGTATTGTATGTGGTGTGCACGTGTGCATGCATGTGTATGGGGGTCCATGAGCATGTGGAGGTCCAAGGTTGATGTTCCATGTCTTCCTCTAGCCCTCTCTTGCTCACCTTTAACTGAGGCAGGGTCACTTGAGTCCAGAGCTTGCTGATTCAGTTATGCTCATTAGCCACTTGCTCTTAGGATCCCCTTCTTTTTCCTCTGGAATTGTAGGCTTCTTCCATGGGCACCTGGTCCTCATATTTGCCTGGCAGGCACTTTATTCACAGAGTCACCCCATCAGGCCCAAATTCTAATTTTCTACTACAAGTGAAATGGCCAGGGGGAATGTCAAAGGGATAAGTGATATCACAGAGGCTGCTTGGGCTTGCCAAGCGGAGGAAGGAATTCTGTAGTTTCCAACAAAGAGGCTATAGACAGATTTCTTCACTTTCAAGGAAATGAAGCACGGCTGTATTATCATTTTCTCAAAAATATTTATTTGATTTTGGCTGTCGTCAGTTAATTTAGAATTGTATGGTTCTCCCTGAAGGCCGTTTTATAGATTAGCCGGGCTGCATGGGTGGTCAGGGTATTTGCACAAATCAACAGTTCTGTAGAGTTCTATCTTTTCTGCAATCATGTCTAAAATTCTCACCAATAGTCTATTTATTTAGGTTGAAGTATTTCCTATGGGAAAGAATGTATGTTTGAGAGAAGAAAGAATAACAGCACTAGTTAATTTAAGAGATGAGCTCTGGAAAACAGAAGCAAGTTCTGAGAGAACCACGTAATAACCTAGCATAATCCAGTATAGAGGGTTTCCATTTAAACCAGCGCAAGGGCACTGGGGAATTAATGGGTAGCATCACGGTGCTTGATGCCAAAGTGAGGAAAGATTAATATTCCCTTACGTAAAAAATTATTTGGGGGCTCATTTTGCCTAAAGAATTCCATGGGCTTTACAATAACTAATTAATACATGCATATCAAATACATAATAGATATTCATTTTATCTTTCAAATATCACTTTCTTTCTTGGAGATCTGTCCTCGCCTATCCATGTGGTTACAGGGTAATTGCCAACCACAACATCCCCTGTTTCCTCTACCCATATCTGGCTATTGGTTGTTGAACAGTCTCCTCCCAAATTTATATATCCTGGAACCTTGGGATGTAGCTATATCTGGAAGTAAGACCTCTGGAGATCCACTTAAAGTAAAAGGAGGTTGTAAGATCTTAATCCAATATGGCTAGTGTCATAAGCAGAGAAGACTGGGACGCAGATATCAGAGACCATGTTTGGACATCCTGAGAAGATCGCCATCTGCAAGTCATGAAGAGACGCCCTGCCAGAATCCACACCAGCTGACACAAGCCTTGTCTCCA
>PVHP010036568.1:6728-17935 GCA_004024765.1 Zapus hudsonius | reverse complement strand
AAAAAGAGTGCCAGCCCTCAGAGTGTGGAGGCCAGACCCCAGATACCCTCCTGGGGCCAATGTCCCTTGTGTGAAGGGAGACTCACGTACCCTGCGAATTCCAGAGATCCAGCTGCTCAGACTGTAGAAGGCGGATGCCAGCTGCGGTTTGCTGGGCGTCTGTCTGTCTTCTTTGGGGATTAGTCACACACGTTGGTTCGCCAGCTCTGGGTCTGTGGGTTAGTTAGGGAGTTGCAGCCCGCATCAACTCCCTGTTCACCCACGGGGGCTGGGTAAGCAGCAGGTTGGAATAGCTGTGAGCCGAACGAGAGAACATGGCAATGGGCAATTCTCATTTTATTGTATAGAGAGCAGTTGCTTATATAGAGGAAAGTCAGAGGTGGAAGCATAGGAAACAAGGAGATTGGCAGGGGCGAGTATTCTTTGGATATCTATTTTGCATAGATAGATTGAGGGGGCTATGTGACTATACATGGACATGTATAGAATTGTGATGTCAGTAGAGGAAATGTAACCTTATTGTTTAGGTATGTTATTGTAGCTGGACTAAGTTAGGCTTTAAATTGCCTGCTAATCTCAGGGGACAGCTGTGGCCTGCCTGGGGTGTGGAGTGTTCAGGACTGCTAAGTTTTATAGGGGCCCTCAGACTTTGCCTCAACTTCCTTATAAGGGGAGACAGTCCCAGAAGCCTGCCAGACTCAGCAAAACCCTACATCCTCCATGCCCCTCAGCACTGAAGGGTGGGAAGAAGCATGTATAGTGATACTATACATAAAGAATATAGACATGAGAGCATGAAGTAAACCACTCTTTCAAAATATAAATATATAAAAATAACACTTAGAGTGCACATTATGGGTCTGTAGTTTACTAGTAGTTTATTATTCTTCTTACTACATTTTTAGTTGGCATTCAGCTTGCCTGATGAGTATAAAATATTGAATATATGTAATATTGGACTTCTTTCTCTACCTTCCCATTACCCTCTCTTGCTCCCAAGCACATTCCATTTTGATCACTACTTCCAGAAAATAACCCCCTTTCCTTTATGTCATACTAATATGTCACATTAATTCTATGTTATTCATATAAAAGAAAACATGATGTTTGCTTCTGTGAGTCTTAATTGTTTTACTTAATAATGTTTTATTTAATAAAGTTTTATTTAATATAATGTGTATGGAAAACATTTTCATTGGCCCTTCATCTGATGATTAGCATCAATACTTACTCTACTACTTTTATATTCTGAATAATATTGTAAGAAATGTGGATGTTTCTACAATGTGCTCTATTAGATACCTACTTTATTTATGAATGGAACCTTTGGAATTTCTACTTTAAGTTTTTGCATCAGTGTTAAGTGTCTTCCCAGCCTCAGATACTGTGCATCCTAACAAGATTATAGTGGGTGAACTCCATGCCTTCATAATGAAAATCAAGTTCTAGTGTTAAGAAAGTCCACCTTTGTGATCTGGAGGAGAAAATGTGTTAAATTTATATGTTTCTTTGAATTTAATGCCCCTATAAACTCATGAGATTTGGATGCTTAGTCTCCACCTAGTGGTAATTGGGTATTAAATCCTGGTTAGAGGTGTATTGTTGGGGGTGTCATTGGGTGATTATATAGTCGACTCCCCATTGCTGGGCTTTGGTTTACTCTCTTGATTCTGTTTTCCAAATCCTGTTGCAGAGGTGATGTACAGACTCTGCTCATGCCAAGCTTTCAACTTCCATCATGAAGTTTCCCCTCCCACATGAGACCTTAAACCAAAATACTTTCCTTCCATCAGTGCTTGGCCAGGTGCTTTATTCATTCAAGGGTAAGGTACTACAGCAGTACACTTATAAGAATAATTGATTCTTTTTAGTATATTACTTTTCTGCAAATGTATATATAATTGAATATAACAACAAACATGTTACTCAGTTAAAAAAATATCTTTTTATGGGTTGGTCAGATGGCTTAGTAATTAAAATGTGCTTGTTGTCAACCTGAGTTCAATCCTTCCAGAATCCATCTAATGCCAGATATAAAATGTTTTAGGTGCCATGTGCCTGTGAATCCAGACGGTCTCCAAGCACACCAGAGTGCCTATACTTGTTCTCTCTCACTCTCTCTCTCACTCCCTCTATCCTCTTTGAAATAAATAGGTAAAATTTTAGAAAATGATACACAGTGACCATGTTCACCACCATTCCCTTTCATGTCATATTCTACTCCCAATGAACCATAGCTCTCTCTTATCACATCCCATCCCCTGGGAACAAATTCTTTTTAATTGATCTCACCATTATTTCATATATCTTCTTGGTAACACACTAAATTTAATAAGTTGCATTAATTAGCAAGTGTGAAGTTTGTAACAATAGCATGGGATACCAGTAGATAAAGCATTGATGCAAAATAATTCTCCTCCCTGAGAAAACATTAACTCTTAATAGTTGTAACATTGCCAACTATATATTGGACCAAAGTATTTCTTTGTGACATACACTAGACAGCTAGGTAGAAAAGACTATAATCCTGTCCAGTTTTTGACATGTGATTTGACATATCACTTCAAGAGACTCCTGGCATGTTGTCCACGTATTAACAGCATGGATGAATCTATTATTCACTACACAGAGACTCTGCTCACTGTATTCTTCACTCTTGAGTTCTGTGGCAGATATGACAACATGGGCATAACAGGTTGGAATGTGTGCATCTACAGCTGGAAGGATAGCCTGAATTAATAATCTGAGTTCACCAAAATCTCAGGTGAATATTTATTCAGCATAAACCCCTCTATTTCTTCTCATTCCCAGATTGTCTTGGAAATGTCTCACATATTATAAACCTACAACTGATTCTCAAGACCCACAGTCAGAGTCTACCAAGTAAACTGAGAATAGTTACATAGTGTGCCTCAGATGTACATGGGGTTAACCAATCTAGACCTTGACTCACTACTTTCTCAGGGTTTAAAATTTTTCCGCTCTTGGTCCTTTAGGAAACAGTTATTTAAGCCATAGAAATACAGGACAATTATTTCATGTACAGGATTCTGTGTTATTTTTAACTTAGCATATTTACATATTTCTTTATATGAATGGGCTTAAAGATACAGTGTGGCAATAATATTTTTGTGAAGGGATTCTTTCCCAAAGGTTATGAAGGGATTATTTCCATTGGGGCTGGAGAGATGGCTCAGCAGTTAAAGCACTTGTCTGCAGAGCCTAACAGACATTAATTTCCTCAGTATCCACATAAAGCCAGATGCACAAAGTGGCACATGCATCTGGAGTGCATTTGCAGTGTCTGGAGGCCTTGGCATGCCATTTTTTTCTGTTTGCCTCTCTTCTCTCTATCTCTCTCTCTGCTTAAAAATAAATAAAAATATTAAAATTATTTCTCTTATCCATATTTGATTAAAATCTTTACTGATAAACCACACCCCACTCTTAATTTTTGCAATACTCAAAGACAGAATGTTATCTATGTTTAAATGATATACATTTATTGGTACTTTGGCATACATTCCTTCATGATAATAGTAACCATAACAATCCAAAATATAATAAACTCTTTTGTCTCCTTAAATGCTTTAAACATAATTAACACATGAGTATTTTACATATTCACAAGTTTCAGTGTGATATTTTAAAACTTGTATATACCATATACTCATCAAGCCAGTATAGCCAAGGATTTTATATTTTCATGTAGTTTTAAGACCTATCATCTCTTTGCAGTTATCCTTAAGTTGTGTAATAGGTTATGAAGAAACACATTTCAAACTCTGCTACATCAGCCCACACTAAAGCTTTACTGGGAAATAACCACATCAGTTCACTACTCACATGGATGACTGTTTTGATCTTAGAAAAGTGGGCTGCAATTACAGTCAAAAGGATAATCTTCTCCATTCTTAAAGCATAGTTCTCACCACAAAAGGTGTCATGCTGTAATTAAACACTCAGGCCCTGATCTTCCTCTTGTCTTGCTACTGATTCCCTGTTTCACAAAGATCCATGGGCACATTTTCACCATTATCAAATTTCTACATGGACTGTGTACAATAGCACTTAATTATTTTTGTCTCTTTTTTTTTTTTTTTTTTTGCTGTGCTGAGGACTGAACCCAGGGCCTTGTGCTTGCTAGGCATGCGCTCATCCACTGAGCCAAATCCCCAACCCCCACTTAATTATTTCTTTGAATGTATGGTAATTAAAAAAATAATCATGACCTGTAGCAAATTCCAGACAGTGAACTCCATACTTATTGGCAAGATTAAATTTTCCTTATATATTCAAAAAGTACTTTATGTCACCTTAGTTATTAAACTTAGAGATTTGTGTTATGTATGCCCACAAATAGAATTTTACCATATTTGGCACAATTCCTTAAATGATATTTCTCAAGATGGATATCCTTTCAGTTGTGATGATTTATATGAGATTAGCAGACAGTATATAGTGGAAGGATTCCGGGGAGACAGGAAAGAAAGAACACCAACTGGGTATATTTGAATGGACATATCTGCTCAGCACTCTCATGCTAAGGAGCAAATTTGCAGGACTTCAAAGCTTGGAAGACCAATCACATCAAACAATATGAAATACAATAATCACAATACTTAATATACTATATATAAAATAATATGTAGATATTATTAAATTAATTAAACATGCTATGATACATTACTCCCTGTGGTTGTCTTAATTAGGCATTCCTCATAAGTTCAAGTGTTTTGAATGCTAAATACCCAGCTGGTAGGAAAATGGAAATTGGAGCCAACTGGAAAAGGGTTTGAACGATTGTATGGGTATTACAGCCAGATTCCTCTTAACAGTATTTTGCACACTCTCCTACTGCTATAATCCACATGATTTAGGACAGGAGAAGATGTCTAGCTTCTGATCCTGCCACATTTTTCCCTAAAATCATGAGTTTTGCACTAGAGTTTAAGTCAAAGTAACCCTATTATACCACAGGCTACTCTGGGTCACGATTAGTAATAACAATGTGAAATTAATTTCAACAGTCTCCTTAAATTAGTATATATAACTTCCTAAGTTTGATGATCTGAATCTACTACAGTATAAATGAGGTAAATGACATCACTTTAAAAAATTTCTGATGCCATGTTTGATTTTATCAATAATGTCAAATTCTTTTCAAGTAAAAGTCAAGTGCCTTAAAGTATCTGCTAAATCCATTCCTACTAATCACTTCTCATGCCCTTTATTTTCTCAGTAGGTTCCAGAATATATGAAATCATCACTGAACAGTGAAAGCTCTGGTTCCAAGTGCATGATATATCAAAAGTTATCCTCCAATTGTGATGTAGTTGAAATACTATATCAAGCACTCCCTGATGCTCATATGTACCACTTAAATAATTGATTCCAAATAATCCATCATGATCCTAGTGTAGGACTTGAGAGATGGCTCAGCATTTATGGTCTTGTAATTTCTTCTATATTGAGAAAAGTAATTTCACTTAGCTACAAAAGTATTTTGACGAAAAGAAAGGGAATTAGATTCTCACAGACATCATGTACTTTCCTTCAGTTGTGAACTATAAATCTTCATATGCCATATATATTTCACAAAACACAAAGGTTTTATAATGATGCTACTATACTGTATGAATGTAATTTATTTTAATGTATGAAGAACATTTTTGTTCTATCTACTAAGGTGCAATAGAAAGTATCTCTTTAAGCATTAAATTGAAGATTAATAGGTAAACAAAGAAATAAATCTAATAATCTTAATAATAATATACAAGCATTTTTCAAGAAAGTAGTCAAGTCACTTATGTAAGAAACCTATGGTCACCCATTACTTCCAAATTTGATAGTTAAATTGTCAGTGTCTTTAGCATGTACATATGTTTGACATGAAGACAACACTGACACAGTAGTATATATACTAGTATACATGCTTATATATTTTTTATTCATTTTCAAGCAGAGATACAGAGAGAGAGAGAGAGAGAGAGGAGAAGAATAGAGAGCATCAGGGTCACCATCTTGTGGTTCAGGCTTATGTGGGTCCAGTAGGATTGAACCCGCTGCCTTAGGCACTGGAGGCAACCGCTGAGCCATATCTCCAGCCCTTGTATACATGCTTAAATGTTAAAATTTTAAAAGACATATAGGTTCAAGCAAGCATTCTATCCCTGTATTTTGGGAAAGAATTCCTTTCTGATCTTACGAATATAATATAGCATTTCGGAGCAAAGATGCACCCTAGTAGACCTGCACTGGAAGCCAAGATGGAGAAGACTTCCACAGCCACCATGACCTTCCCCTTTGTGCTGTGGTACACTGGGAGGAATGTGACCCAGACACTGCAAAACACAAGCATGCTGAAGGTAAGGTATTTAGCTTCATTGTATGTATCAGGCAGGTTTCTGGCAAAGAAAGCTATAGTGAAGCTTCCCAGCGCAAGGGAGCCAAGGTATCCCAGCACACAGTAGAAGGCAATGACAGAGCCTTTGTTGCACACAATGATGATGTGACCATGTTCAGAGTGTGAATCTTTTTCAATAAAGGGAGGAGAGGTTCCCAGCCAGACTCCACAGAGAATAAGTTGGATCAGCAGGCAGATGGGAATGATGAAGTTTGGAGCTCCTGATACCAGCAACCACCTCATCCATTTTCTTGGAGAAGTGAGATTGAAGGCCAGAACTACAGTAATAGTTTTAGCTAAGATGGTGGAAACAGCCACAGTGAAAACCACCCCAAATGTGGTCTGCTGCAGGATGCAGGTGGCTGTGTTTGGATCACCAATGAAGAGCAAGGAACATAAGAAACAGAAGATGAGGGAGACAAGCAGGATATAGCTGAGGGCACGGTTGTTGGCCTTCACAATGGGAGTGTCATGGTACTTCACAAATACCCCAAAAGCCAGAGTGGTTAGTATAGAAAAGAACAGACCCATGCAGGCCAGAGCCATCCCCAATGGGTCTTCAAAAGCAAGATATGTTATAGCTCTTTTGAGGCATTGAGTATGTTCTTCGTTGGCAAACTGATCTTCTGGACACTGCATACACTGCTCCATACCTATTGCAGAAAACAAAATATCAATTCTGCTTTAGTATTTCTCTCCACACAGGTCACCTCAAACAATTATACTGTGCTAAGCACTGCAAGTCAAGTATGTTCATTATGGCAAAGTTGATAAACAATTTAGATGCAGTTTTGAGATTGCAGTCCCTTTCTCCCTGGATGATAAGTGGTTTGTGCTTGTAGCTACAGGTCCTATAGCCCTGCTGGCAAGCTTAATTTTTTCTTAGTAACCTTATTCTTAAATTATAGCAAGTTAGTTTCATGAGAAGGTACTTCTATGAGAAACTAGAGTAAGCTAATTGTTAATCACTAATAAATTGCATAAATTGACAAAGGGTATAATGGGCTAAGACCATTGATGGGGAATTAACTCTTACTTCTAAATATAACCCTGAATATCAAAGGACTCAACTACTCTGTAAAAAGACACAGTTTAGCCAATAGAAAAGAAATCTGGATCCATCCATTTGCTGTTTTCATGAAACCTTTCTATATATTAAACATAGACACCTTGAGAAGACTTTTGGTGGAGTCTTTTGAGTGACTTATATAAAAAAATCATGTCATCTAAAAACAGAGCATGTTTGAGTTCTTTTCTAACACTGTGTATCCCTTTCATTTGTATCTCTACAAAATAAGTATGCAAAAATTAGTATCCTTCCTGTATGCCAAAAATATATATATGAAGAAAGACATAAGCAACATTTTCCCATTTTAAATAGCCATAAAAAATGAAATAGGAATATCACTGACCAAGGAAGTGAAAGACCTATGCAAAGAAAACAAATAAATTGAAGAAATTGAGGAGAATGTGTATCATGGTTTGATCCAGTTGTCTCCCACAAACAAATGAATGTGTTCTGATAGATTGATCCTCACATGATGGTAATTTGGGAATTAGAACCTTGATGGAGCTGTGTTGCTGGGGATGTGCTTATAGGGATTATAAACCAGCTTCACCTTGCCAGTATTTGGCACATATTCCTGCCGCTGTTTCCAGTGCTGTGGCGGAGGTGATGTCCACCCCTCTTCTCATGCCATCATTTTCCCTGCCAGGATGAAGTCTCCCCTCGAGTCTGTAAGCCAAATAAACCCATTCCTCCAAAAGCCACTTTTGTTTGGATTCTTTCTGCCCAGCAACTAGAAAGTTGGCAGCAACAACATGAGAAGATAGAAAGAAGTCCCATTGTCATGACATGGAAGACTTAATATTGTGAAAATGGTGATAGTACCAAAAGCATTGCACAGATTCAATGCAATTCCAATAAAACTGCAGGAATGATCTTTGTAGAGATAGGGAAAAGAGTCTTAAACTTCTTACAAAAGATAAGAAGGCCAAGGTTGGCCAAAAATATCCTCAATAAGAGAAATATGTCTTCAGCTGTCACCATGTCCACTTTTAAGATATAATACAAATCCATGGTAAATAAACAGCATGGTACCAGCACAAAAGCAGACACAGACCAAACGAATAAAATATAACAGAATAGGAAATCCATCTATATATACAAGCAATGATTTTTTTTTTGACAAGGGGCCAAAAACACATTGGAGAAAAAGCAGCATCTTCAACAAATGGTACTGAAGAAATTGGACAATGACATATAGAGGAGTGAAATTTGACCCAATTTCTCTCCCTTCACTCCAAAAACCTCAATGTAATTCCTGAGACTTTTAAAATTCTAGAAGAAAAATGCAGGGAAAATATTCCTCAATATAATTGTAGGGAAAGCGTTCCTGAATATGTGTTTTCCATAATAAGCCCCTATTAACAGAAAATTAAGTAAATAATCACTGGGACCTCATGAAACCTATTAAAAAGTACAGACAAGGAAATCATGATATCACATAAAATTGGAGAATATTTGTATCATCTGTAACTCCGACAAGGGTCTAATATATATAATCTACCATGTACTCAAAAAAACTAAACAAAAAAAAAAAACCAAACAACTCAATCAAAAATATTGTAGATATTTGAACAGCGATTTCTCAAAGGAAGGAATGTAAATGGCCATTGGAAAATTAAGGAGATGTTCAAAATCTGTAGTCATAAGAGAAATGCACATCACAATGACTCAGATTTCATCTCACTCCAGTTAGTATGGCATTCATCACAAAATCGAATGACAACAAATGCAGGTGATGGTAAAAGAAGATCCCATCTCTAATGTGGGTGGAAGTGCAAACTTACTGAAACATTATGGAAATGAGCATGGAGACTCCTGAAAATGATGAAAATAGATATACCATTTTGTAGGACCCAGCCTGACTGTATATCTGAGAGCTAAGTTTTAATATGCATCCGGATGAGAACATGGTAGCTCATTGCCTTTGTTCCTAGCACACCCGCTGCCCACCAGGAGGCAGGGGGGATGGCTGACAGCTCTAAATCCTGTTTACTAGTGCTAATAGGTTTTACTCCTGCTGGCTGAGTTCCTGTGTTGCTGTTTACTGAGCCCCCTTTGTGTAAGAGATAAGGCAATACAACCCATCCCTAGATTGTATATAAGGTTGGATGCTAAAATAAAGTTTTGAGATCTGCTTGGACACTTCTCCCTGCTGCGCGTGCTTGTCCAGCCGCTGTGCTCACCTTTCCTCGATGGAGCCAGGTCTCCTGCTGGCCAGAGAGACAGGCTCCCTTAGCAGGGGGCCAGGGACCCATGCGCTAACCTGGAGAAGCACCCGACATCTGGTGCCCGAACAGAGACTTGAAGTCTGGTAATCTCGCTGTTTCTCCCAGTTCTATACTTGGCGGTTTTGTCCGTCTGAGTTTCCAGGGGAGCCCCCTGCTATACGAGTGCCAATCGGAATCTAGGTGAGTGAGACATTTGGCCAATGGGTAATGCAACAGGCAAGTCAGGACCCAGCGCTCAGGGCGCTGTGCTTATGTCAGGAGATGGCATTGGAGGTCTGAGACACAGATCACAGCTCCAGGAAAGATACAATTAATGCTAATAAGGCCTGCATTAATAGTATCCTAGCAACCATTGGTCATGTATAAATATTTAGGTTTATTTAAGCTTACTTCGACTTAATTTAAATTAATTTATAAGGCTTTTTCTCTGTCTATACAGATGTAAGTGTGTGTTAAGCCTCATGGTGCATGCAATGCCTCTCATACTTATTGATTTGATACAAAAAAGTCTCAGGTTTGGGTTATATGTCTGCTATTTTCTCATATTTAGAAAATATGCCACAGAAGTGATATCTTTCATCCAGTCTGAAATGCAGGTTTCTGCCTGGTCAGAAATCCCTGGGGCTGAATAACAATGGTCACTCAGGGCTAACCCCAGGGAGTACAGCCTTTTGTTTGTAGGAGACCAGCAACTTGAGAAATTGATTTTTGCCTTTATGATTTTGAGTTTTGCCTATCTTTTGGTTATTGGTCTTGGTTGTCTATGGACTAAGGAATCCGATATGGAAATGAGGCCTTTCCCAAGAGATGGCTGAGACTCCAAGGGACTTTAAGGGAAGGCTCTGCAGGCTGCATTCAATTGATTTGATTTGTGGTCATTTTGTGATTAATTTGGTTTCTGGTCAATTTATATGCTTACTGGGATAAGAAATTCCTTCTTCTGGGTTACTCAAGGGCACCTGTCTAATGTACAATGTTCTAATTTTAGCTGTGCCACAGACTTATTATTTTCTTTCAGTGTACCTCAATCAGTTTTAAAAATTCTATGAAGGTTGATTTGTGAGAGGTATTTAAGAGTTATCAAGGTAGCAAAAATTTTCCGGATATAATAAAGGTATTGTGTTTTGCCTAAATGTATACATAATATTATACATATGGGTTGTAAATTTTCTTAAAACTACATTCACTGAGACATTACATAAAAAATGTCTAATTTCATATTAATAAGGATGTCTAATTCTTATTACTTATTTTATATAATTTAATAGTTAAGTCGGATTGGTATGATTTCTCTAAATTCTATAGAAGGTAAATATGTGTTAGATGCCAATTCTATAAAAGCCATCTATATGTACTGGTTCTCAATCTTGGACTAAACAATAATAGAAAAATCAAGATATTATTGTGCTCAATCTGACTCTGTATTCAAAAGAGCTCATTGGATACAGACCCAGAAACAGACATATTTCCAATACTTCCTCATAAACTGGTCTGGCCAACTGGT
>PVHP010036567.1:0-17837 GCA_004024765.1 Zapus hudsonius | reverse complement strand
CAGCCTCTGCCTGTCCCTTGTTCTTACTTTCTTCTAACAAACTATATGTGATGCCTAGCTCTTCTCTTCACCATCTGACTGGGTTTTTTGTTTGCGTTTTATTTTGATTTAATGTTTAGTTATTTCTTGTGGGGTTTTAAAATATTTTGTGTTTGTTTTTTATTCAAGGTAAATTCTCACTCTAGCCCAGGCTGACCTGGAACTCACTCTGTAGCCCCAGGCTGGCCTCAATCTCACAGAGATCCTCCCACCTCTGGCTCTCAAGTGCCGGGATTAAAGGCGTGGGCCACCATGCCCAGCTTTAAAATATTTTTTATTTGCATACAAAAAAATTAGGTTTCAGCCAGGCATGGTGGCGCACGCCTTTAGTCCATCACTCAGGAGGCAGAGGTAGGAGGATCACTGTGAGTTCAAGGCGACCCTGAAACTACATAGTGAATTCCAGGTCAGCCTGGGCTAGAGTGAGACCCTGCCTCAAAAAAAAAAAAGTATTTAAAAAGTTATGTAGACAGAACCTTCTGTCAGGTGCGCCCTCGTACATTCTCTCTTTTCCTCTCCTCCCTCACCTCTCTCTTTCTTTCTCTCCTCCCACTCTCTCATCTCCCTCTCTCTCCTCTCCTCTCTGTCTCTCTCCTCCCTCCCTCTCTCTCTCTCTCTCCCTCCTCTCCCTCTCTCTCCCCTCCTCTGTCTGGAGAAGGGCTGCGAATGCACTGATGATCTATTGGCTGATGGGTCATTAAAAAAAAAGAAGTTATGTAGACAGTATGTGTTTGTTGGAAAAGCCAGGATGGAATAAGACACTGTGTTGTGACAAGCTGTCTCCCCTTAGTGGCTGGTCTTTGAAGTGGGGATTCCAACAGTCCCTTCCATGTTCAGCAGTGTCCCTATAGCACATGGGTCTGGGGGAGGCTGCATTCTGCCATGCCCCACCCCCACTGCAGGAAATGCTGGGTCTCATCTCAGCAACTCCTGGGTGATCAGTGGGAAACCCCGAATGCCTGGAGCAGTGGTTCTCAAAATTTGGAACACTAGAGCTTCCTAGGTCAAAAGCCCATGGTGTAGAGGCCATGGATCCAGGAGGCTTCATTAACACAAGCTTTGCCTTGCTGTATAATCTGACCCCTGACCCTGAGTGGTCCAGGTTTTGTTCTTTGGGAAGCAGAGCTCTGGGAGGGGCTCTCCCGGATCTAGTCATATTTTGAGCAAAAGCTGTGTGTCCTGAGTCCTGGTCTCCAGTTCCCATTGACACATGTATCTCTTTCCCTGTGTCTTCTCCAGGAGTGGGGGTAGGGCTTCTGGCCTAAAGGAAGGTCTAGAGTGTAACAGGACGAAAGCTAGTGGGGACCAGGCCTCTGACAACTGTCTCTGGTGGTGCTGGGGTGTCTGCAGGCAGGGCAAGCAGAAGGTACCCATGGGGCTGGCACAGGCCTGACCAATGGACTGTCTGCCCCCCCCCCACCTGGGACATCCTCCCATCTGCCTCCCAATGGCTCTGGCCTTAGTTTGAGAAACAAATCACTGGGCATGGCATCAGCCAGGCTTGGCTCTTTCTCAGTTGGGTGGCCCTGGCAGTCACCTGACCTCTTCTGGTCTGTTTTCCCTCTGGGAAACAGGCCTCCCTCAAAGAGCTGTGAATGCACAGGAAACGCAGAGGAGGCACCACGGCTCTCTCTTCCCTGACAGGTCCAGTGGGCGGCGGATGGCCAGGGTGGTGCGTGACTTCCTGCAGGCCCAGCAGGTGCAGGCCCCAGTGGAGCTTTACTCGGACTGGCTCTCCGTGGGCCATGTGGATGAGTTCCTGAGTTTTGTACCCACCTCCGACCAAAAGGTACAACTGTCACCTTAACGCATCTCCTGGCCTTCCCTCTAAGACATCATTGCCCTTGGCTGCTGGAACCAACTCAGCCCCGTGGGGCCAGCACATCCTGGAACTTAGGCTGAGTTAATCAGGGGACACTTCCCAGAGGAGGTGAGAGCTGAGTGTTTTCCCAGATCCCACCCTTCCACCAGGAGCCAGGAGAGATGCTGGTAATAGTTGGTAAAATGTGCTGAGCACCTACAGTGTGCTAAAGACTCACATACTTTTATTCATGGAACCCTCCAACAAGTCCGTGGGGGAGTTCTCCTATTATTGCCCCATTGAACAGGTAAGGATATTGAGGCTCAGGAGGGCTCTGCACTCACCTAGGCCCACTCAGCCCATAGGTATCAGGGGACAAGTTCATCAATCCAGATGCTGATGCTTGTCTCTACGCTAACCACTGATCTCCTCCACCTCACAGAGGGGACAGGGCCAACCGGAAGCAAGCAGCCTGGGAGGGGAGACCTCCCAGTGGCTTAACCCCCTGCCCAGCTCTGATGGGCATGAGTGCAGAGAGCTGTTGGAGCGAGCACTCTCCCTCAGCCAGGAAAGGTGGGGCCTGAATTGGGTCGGAAGGCCAGAATGGAGTTCCCTGGTGGGCAGAGTGAGACTAGCAGAAGACCCGGAGGTGGGAGCACTTGGTCCATGATTCTGTGGCTGGTGGAGGAATGGAGAGGAAGATGGACTCCCATGCATGAGAACCTCCTGAACTCGGGCCCTGGCTGGGTGATGTAGTCACCTTCTCATTGCTGGGACAAAACACATGGCCAAAAGAAAAAGTTTTATTTTATTTTATTTTTTATTCTATTCTATTCTATTCTATTCTATTCTATTCTATTCTATTCTATTCTATTCTATTCTATTCTATTCTATTCTATTCTATTCTATTCTACTCTACTCTACTCTACTCTACTCTACTCTACTCTACTCTACTCTACTCTAGTCTAATCTATTTTAGTTTTCAGCCTAGAGGGGAAGCTTCATGATGTCAGGGGAAAGCATGGCATGAGCAGAGGCTGGACATCACCTCTGCCACAGCAGGTGGACAACAGCAGCAGGAGAGTGAGCCTTGCTCTGGCAAGGGGGAGCTGTCGATAACACCTCCAAGCATGCTCTCAGCACCTCCTACAGCAAGGCTCAACCTCCCAAATCACCACCATTTGGGCATCAAGAATTCGGAAGACATGTTTCTGGGGGACATGGAATTCAAACCACCACACTGGATTTGGGGTCTCTGGCATCTAGGGTTCCTGTGCCCTGAGCCATTTGTTTCTGTAACAGGGCTTCCGGCTGCTCCTGGCCAGTCCCATGGCCTGCCTCCAACTGTTCCAAGAGAAGAAAGAGGGCGGTTACGGGGAGGCAAAGCAGTTTGAGGGTGAGTGCCAATGGCCCAGTCATCCCATAACCTGTCACCAACCCCAGGGGCGCAGACATGGTTCTTCCTTCCAGGACTGTGCCCTTAGGAGCAGAGCTCTGTCTACAGAATCTCTGGCTACCTGGGAGGCCCACAGACACTGCACAGGTCGGGGATGAGAAGCCAAAGGGCTGGTGGGTGGTCCCGATCCTCTGATGATGGGGCAGCTCCTAGGCTACACCCCAGTAGAGGAATAGAGAAGCCACTCGGGAAGCTGAGGTGCTAGGTTCCCAGTCTCACCACTTGCTGGAGGTGGGTCAACCGAGGATGTATTTTGAGTCTCTCCAAGTCTCAGTTTCCCCTTCTCTTAATTGGAGGTGATAATTACCCCTTCCTGGATTGTTTCAAAGGTGAGCAGTAAATTAAGTTGGCCTCCCAGAGGATGTGGGCGGTCAGCAATGGGAGCCATGCAGAGCCCCAGAGGCCTTTCCAGAGAGGTTTCTGATCCTATGCCAGGTCTGAACTGGGTCCAGTGTCCACCTTCTGTCATTGGCCTACATGGAGATGTCCCAGGTCTTGGGTGTCCATCCCCCCTCTGTAGGCAGTACCCCCTGAGCCCATGCACAGTCCGGTCTGTCTCCCTCAGGCTTAAAGTCCAAGGCAAAAAGAAGCATTAATGAGATGCTGGCAGACAGACACCTCCGGAGCGACAGCCTTTATGTACAGGTGGGGCCTGACTACAGCTGCATGGTGGGTCTCATCTCTCCAGGGAGAATTGGCCCCCACCAATTCTCAGGGGGTGGGAGACTAGGCCTGGGGCTCAGCTTGTCCTGTAGGTTTCTGGGACAAGGAAGTAGGAGGAGACCCTGTCTGTGGGAGTCTGCGGTGTGATCAGAGAGGCTGGCCATATCCTCAGGGGTGCCCCAGTGACCTGAGGGTGCCCCTGCCCTGGGGAAGCAAACCCAAGTCCTAAATATGAGACTCGGTAAAGAAGTGGGCCAGAACCCAAGGGATCCTGGGCAGAGAGCAGGTGCGACAGGTCTGGGAAGTGGCAGGTACCCGGCACTAGGGTCTGTCAAGGGCTTTCATGACACAACCAGGGAGAGACAGGATCATTGACCATCTATCCGTGGCAATGGCTGTGGCTGGGACAGTGTGTTACAGTGACAGAGATCATAGGAACCCGAATCCACCGTGTTCAAACTGCAGCTGTGTCCTTTCCTAGTTTTTTGAGGTTGAGCAGGCTACCCTGGCCTCAGTTTCCCCATCATGGATAGCGATGACTCCTACTGTACAAAGCCATTGAGAGAATCAGAGGCCCCCGTAGTGCTTGGGCTGTACTGTAGGCTTGGTGCACTTAGATCTTTCTGTCCTGGGCCCTGGCTGCCCTCCTTCCCAGAAATGCATCGACTGGAACCGAGAGAAGCTGAAGCGGGAGCTGGGCCTGGCCGAGAGCGACATCGTGGACATCCCCCAGCTGTTCTCCCTCCAGGGAGGCTACGCTGAGGCCTTCTTCCCCGACATGGTGAGAGTCCACGGCAGAGCGTGAGGACAGGCGGGCACAGAGGCTGTGCAGAGAGAGGACGCTATGGTCGCTAGATCCCATCTCTGATGGTCACCCCCCCACACACACACACACATGAACAGGCCAGCGCTAGCCCAAGGGGCTTTCATTTTCCAACTGGAAAAAGGACATGTTGCTCCATGTTTCAGCCTTCTTTTGGGGGGCTCAGCTGTGCTTTCTGTCCCCATTCTTGCCCTTGCTTTCTGCTTCGTAGGGCTCCCATGTGAGGCAGGCAGAGCAGTTGGTGGCCTCCTGGTTGTCAGTAATGGGCAGCTGACACTCAAGGGAGGCACAGTGACCTCACCTGGGAGGGGCCTGAGCAATGCTATCGGCACAGTGGTCCGTGTGCCCATTTCCTGCCCAGAAAGGATGTGAGGCATCAGCCGTGGTGAGGGGTGATCCCTAGGATGGAGAATGACCCTCCTCTACCCGTGTCTCTAGTTTGCCTGCCTATCCTAGGGTAGAAGTGAGTCTAGGGGCTATGTTCCTGGCTCTTCTGAAGTTCTCAGTTCCCTGAGTTCCTAGCTCTCTGGGTTCCTGGCGCCCATGGTGTTTGACTCCCCGGGTTCCAGGCTCCCTGGGTTCTGGGCTCCTGTAATTCTGGCTCTCTTTGGCATCTAGCCTGTAGCCTAGCAGGAGTCCTGGGGGCAGGTGCTCTCCACCTGAACCCTCCTGTTGATCAAGCCAATGAGCCTTTGCCACATCACCATCCTGTGTAGTCAGGGTGTTTAACAGGATCTCTGCCCTTCAAATGCCAGCAGGCACCTCCTCCTTGTAGCAACCAAAAATGCCAGGAGTAGCAAAATCTTCCCTTGCCAAGCAGCACGGCCCTAAGGCAAAGCCATCTCCTTGCTGCGTTGGGGACAATCCTCTGCAGTACAGTGGCCACTGAGCCATCACAATGGCAGAACACTTGACTTGTGACCCACTGATAAAGAACAGGAAGTCATTGTAATCTAAACAGCCACGTGTGGCTAGTGGCTGCTTGCATTTGGGACATCAAAACCCTAAAGGACCCCTGGACGCTTGTTCTAGCTCTGGGTGAGGAGGCCAGAGGCTGGAGCCTATGGCCATGGCTATTCACTCCATTCTGGGAAGGGGGAGGAGCAGAGGCCTGGCCACGGCCATAACCTGGTCCTGGTTCCTTGTTCGTCTCTCTCTGGCCTTTGACTCTGCATGTTTTATGTCACTCCATCCTATTCTGCTGGCCCATTAGGGGACTGTGTAGCTTTGGTATGTGACACCCTGTCTATACCACAGCTTCAGAGGGAGGTGGTGAGATTTGGGGATGATGTTATCTGGTGCATACAAACGCCCAATAAGTGGTAACGACAAGCCTGGCTTCGAGATCAGTTGAGGGAACTGTGTACTTGCACAGCGTGCCACACCTGTCACCTGGGCTGTGTCCCGCATCATCACCCTTTGACCCGTTCTTTGTGCTGTAGTCTTTTGCTGATCCCAGACCTTGCCAGTTTTTGTGAGCTCCAGCGATTCTCAGGTCTCTGTCCCCACTAGACTGGGATTAGAGAGGCACATGGCCAGCTGTCCATGTAGCTCCTGGAGATGGAACTCCAGTGGTCTCAGCCCTACACAGGAAGAGCCTTTGAGTGCTGAGCCATCTCTTCCGCTCTGCTGCTGTTTTGTGTGGTGCTGGGGATCAAATCTAGAACCTCGTGCCTGCTGGGCAAGAGCTTGACCATAGAGCCACATGCCAAGTCCTCCTTTATTTGGGACAGGTTTTCATTCCATAGCCCAGGTTGGCTCCAAACTCTCGATCCCACTGCCTCAGCCTCCGAAGTTCTGGGTTTACAGGCTTGCGCTCCCTCACACAGCTTAGACCCTAGTTCTTGAGTGATCCCCCAAATCCTGGTATTTCAGGAGTGCTGGTGGGGATGGGTGGGCATAGACAGAGCCCAGGAGAGACGCTGTGCATAGAGCATCCATACCCAGTGCCTCCGTCTTCCTCCTCTCTCTTACAGGTCAACATGGTGGTCCTGGACAAGTACCTGGGCATCCCCAAGCCCTATGGGCCCCTCATCAATGGCCGCTGCTGCCTAGAGGAGAAGGTGCGCTCGCTGCTGGAGCCGCTGGGTCTACACTGCGTCTTCATTGATGACTTCCTGGCCTACCATGAGCTGCTCGGGGAAATCCACTGTGGCACCAACGTACGACGAAAGCCCTTCGCATTCAAGTGGTGGCATATGGTGCCCTGAGCCGGGCCATTGCCTTCCTTGCTGTCCTGCTGCTGGAGAGTCCCAGGGCAGCTGTTGAGGCACATGTGCCGGCCCCTGTCTTCCTGAGGCCTGCAAGAAGGCTGGTCACTTTGGGCAGCAGGCTCTAGGGGGAAACACTATCCTTCCTCACTTCCGGAGCAGCCTGCCCAGCCCAGGATGGACCAACCTCACTCTGCCCTTCCCCAGAGGTTCAAAGTCAGCAGCTTAGCCTGTCCAGGCAAGGACTCTGCCCAATGGACCCCGCTTTAAGTCACTGTATTTGGATGCCTCCCTGAGGCCTGAGGAAAAAAATGGCTTTGAGCCTGTTCCATGAATGGGAGCCCCTGTGTCTGGGCTTTATGGTGAGATGTCCCCAGTTCCAGGTGTCCTCTGACTTTTATAAGTTGAAAGGAAGGTTTGTGGTGTCCTCTTTCCCAAGTGACCTTAGGCTGTGACCTCGCCAACACCCTTCAAATGTAGGTAGGCAAACAAAGATAGGAAATAGTGTCCAGGAGCCTCTTTCAAAAAGGAAAAAAAAGTATCAACAAACCCCTTTAATATCTGACTCCATCTCCAACAGGGTGCTTGTTACCTGTCTAGTCAGTCTTTAATTACGAGAGCTGGCACTTCCGGCTGGCCAAAGCTGAGAGTCCAGTAGAAGGAGATCTTCAAGAGAGGCCTGCATGGGAGGATGAGCCAGAGAGGTTGGCCCTTTTGGGGTCTGGAGGCCTCTGTGCCCTGGGGCTCCTAGCTTAGGATTCGGGTGAGAGGGGGAACTCTGAGTCTGAAGGAGGTGGCTGTTCCAGATGTGGCAGAGGAAGTGCCCAGATGTGAGGAGAGGGCAGGGCAAACCATTAGGTTATCTCTGAAGGTGGGGCTTAATTTCTCTAATAGTCTTTAATTACCACTCCCCATGTCCCTGCAGGCAGTGGGAGGGGAGGGCCCAGGCTCCCCGGCCACCTGGGATCCCACATGCAGCTTCAAGATTTGGGTTCTGCCTGAACAGACCCAGTGGAGGTTCCTGTCCCATCTCATGGCCAGACAGACAGCTGCTCTGAGGCTAACAGCCCCGAGTGAGGTCACAAGGCAAGTGGAGGCAGGGAGGCTGCAGGGCACTGCCAAGGAGGCAAGCGGCCCTCCTCTTCCTCCAAGGGCAGCCACTGCGTGCTGCTCGCCCCTGACGAGAAAGCAGACTGGGGCAGCCGCTGGCACTTTCTAGAAACACCATGAGAAGCTTAGTATGGATGGACACGGACAGATAGGAACTGGCTCCTCCTCTTCCAGAAAGTTCTGCAGAACCAGAACCCCTTTGTAAGCTTCTGACCCCTGACCCTCCTTCTATGATTATGAGCCACAAGAGGAGAAGGAGAGGGAAAACTTTTCAGGGCCTGGATCCCCAGAGAAGGATCTTGGTGAGGGGGAAGGGGCGGTGCAGAGCCCTGGTGAGCTTGAGAGCAAGCCTACAGAGCTCTTCAAAGGGGGCTCTGGAGTTAGGGAGACCCATCACCTGTTCTCTGATCAATAAAAATGTCAGCATGCATTTCTTTAAGTGGGTGCCTCCTGTGTCTCTGTACTGGTCTGGGGGTAGTGAGGGGCTCTGCTTCTGGCTCCATCAACCTGGCCTCCAGCTCTTGGGCTTGACTCCATGCTGAGGCAGGTGAGTACCAGTCAGTGCTTGATTCAGCAAAACAATGGCACATGCCCACTGCCCTGGAGCCCACTGCTGCTGAGATGGTATCAGGGAGAGAGGATTAACCTCTTCCTGTCTTCCTCCCTGGCTATCTCCTCCATCTGCCAAAGATGCTGAAGAGAGGTAGGGAGGACCTGGGCCCCGGAAGTAGAAAGGGACAAGTCCATAGTGGAGCTGGTTTCGAGATGCAGGTCATCACAATTCCACTCAAGTTCTGAATCTAATACTCCAAATTCCCCAACCTTGGTGGTCTGATTTCAGGGGCCTGAAAACATCATCCCTCCCATCTTACAGTCTTACTTGTATCCCTTGGATGCTGACATTAATTTTAGCTTTCATTATGGACGAAGAGGCTGCCCATTACTCATTGACATTGTCAGCTGAATGAACCATGGACCTGTTTCTAAAAGCTGATAGTAGCTAGAGAGAAATAAAGGCATAAATCTACCTGCAAAGAGAAATACAGGCTCGGGGAAAGAGGCCCATCCCGTCCTCAGCATGATATACAAGCACTGTGGAGGAGCCCCACGTTCTCCACCCACACACTGCCCAACTGTGCTCAGAGACCAGGCTGCTATGAAGAACACCCTCCCCAGACACGGGGCTGCCAGAGGGACAATCTTGGCGTCTGGATGGGACCCTCAGACTGGTGCAAATGGAGGACTCTGGGGTCCTGATCCTTACCCTGCCCTTGCCCAGATGGCCAGACCAGCAGGGAATAGGGACGTCCACTCAGCACCTTCGGTACCTCCATGGCAGGGCGCACCCAACCATTATCTCTGCCAGAACTGGTGACTGGCCACATTTTCTATTGCTGAGGAAACCAAGGCCCCAGGAGAGGAGACGAAACCCCCAGGGCCACCTCACAGGTACATGATGTAGTCTAGATCCGAACCCAAGACCGCTCTCCCCAGAGCCCTTGCTCCTGCCATTCCATCTGACCTCAGTTTCCCTGCCTATAAGTGGACTTCCTGTTCTGACATTCTCAGCTCCTGTTGGCCAGACAGCAACTTCACCGGTTCCCTGTCGGGTCTGGGCCTCTGGTGATAGCACCCATAGTCTTAACATCCGCTCTGTGCTAAGTCTCCATGGGTGTCAACCCATTCCTGCCTCACGCAGCTGTTTCAGAAGAAGCGGAACCTAGAGCAACTGAATGACCTGTCTAAGGTCACCCATCCAGGAAGCAGCTGAGGCAGGAATAAAAACCCAGTCTTCCCTGACAACCCAGGATCTGAGAAGAAGGAAAGAGTGTGTAGAGTGCCCTAAACCCAGGGTTCAATCCCCAGCACTGCACAAACCAGTCAGGCCTGTCTGTAATCCAATCTCAGTACTCAGGAGGTAGAGACCAGAATATTAGAAGTTCAAGATCATCCTCTGCTACATAGTGAGCTAGAGGCTAGCCTGAGATACAAGGAACCCTGTCTCAAACAACAAAAGAGCAAACAGGGACTGGAGAAATTGCTCAGTGGTTAAGGCGCTTGCTTGCAGCAATGCCTGACGACCCCCAGGTTCGATTCCCTGGTACCCACATAAAGCCAAATGCACAAAGTGGTGCATGTGTCTGGAGTTCATTTGCAGTGACAAGAGACTCTGGTGTGCCCATTCTCTCCTTGCAAATGAATAAATAAAAATATTTTTTAACAAGCAATCAAAAAAGGCTGATATTTCTCAAAGGCTTGTAAAGCAATCCAGAGGTTCCCTGAACCCCAGTCACCCACATCAGATTGGAGTAGTCTCCAGCTCTCCGGGCAGCAGAGAGAAGCTCCTGACGGACCCATTTTGTTTCTGGGATGGGGGTGGGTGGGCAAGGAGACCACAAAGGGCCTGGATGAGGAGCATACACTATGTATGCCCTCTTCCCATACCCCAAAGATCCAAATCGCCTTGGCCAAGTACCTGTGGGGACTTGTTTCCCTTCTAGCTAGAAATTAACTTCCTAGGCAGCTGAGTTGGGGGTAACAGGTTCATATGCAAATACTAGGGCCCTTCCAGTCAACCTTGCTGATTGGCTCTGAGCATTTGGGCTCTCCGGACTGGAGCCAATGAGCTTGCCCCCTGAGCTGGAAGGGCGGGGCTGAGGACTTTTAAACCACATCCCCAGGGACCTCTGAGCAGTGTGGGGTTTGGTGGCCAAAGCCCCTGTCCAAGGCCAGCATGTCGCTGCAGAGGCTCGTGCGCGTGTCCCTGGAGCATCCAACCAGTGCTGTGTGTGTGGCGGGCCTGGAGACCGTCGTGGACATCTATGGGTAAGAGTCAGCCTTGGCAGGTTTGGGGATCCTAAGTGCTGAACCCCTGGGTCTTGCTCACTGGGAATTATGTGGAGTTTCCTCAGGGCTCAGGTCAGGCCTAGATGCCCACACCCAGTCTTGGCTCTGGGGACAGCTGCCACTTGGGAAGTTTGGGTCCTTGTTATCGCCAGCTGGGTTCTCAGGGAGAACCTCAAACTGGGAAGGGGACGGGTAAAAGAAACACAGGTGTAGCTCTCTCCAGTGGTTTGAACGATGTTGGAGCCATGCACTTTTCTCTGCCTGGAGGTCCTGCAGGCCTAGGTTGGCTGGTCTGTCTGAGGCCCCCCAAATAAAAAAGGGTGCGTTTCCCAGTCCCCACCCTTATAAGCCTAAAAAGAACACAAACTATGTCTTAAAAGATAATGTCTGGCACTTATAAGGTGCCAATCCGGTCTGGAGAGCTGGCTCAGCTTCTGGAACTCCACTCTGACCATAGCTCTGTGGCCCATACTCTTTGTTTGATCATCTCAGATGACCAAAGGGCAAGTTGAGGCACAGAGAGGGTGAGCCATTCAGCAGGTCACACAGTCACCAGGGAGCAAAGGCAGATGTCGAGCCCACCGCAGACTTACTCAGGACTCGCGGGCGTCCGCCTCTCCACCACAGGAGTGCCAGGGGTGCTGGTTTCCACCACCCACACACCATGCCCAGGCTGCACCTCCAGGGCCTGGGATGGTTTGGGTAGGGGTTTAGTGGTGAAACTTACTTCTTAGCCTTGTGAGGAGTCCCCAGCTTTGAGACTGAGCTGAAGACAGGTTCCCAGGATCCTGGGGTGGAGTGCCAACCTTATACCTGCTGCCACCTCTCAGACTTCCCAGTCTCTTTGGCAGACCTTGCTCTCATCCGCAGCACTGGGGCACACAGAGTCCTTGTGGGTCTGAGGCATGCATTCATTATAGGATGTTGGGTGCCATCCTCCTCTACTTACCAAGGACCAGTAACACCCACACCCATCCCTACTTGTGGCAACCAATATATGTCCTAGAGGCCAAAATTACTCATTCCTTAAGAACAAGGTATCCCAGATTAAAAACTTTAAAACAGGGATAAACTCAGTTGGAAGCACAGAGGTCCCAGGGCATGGATGAGAGGGAACCAAATCTTCAGTAAACTGGGTGGCAGGAGTTAAAGCTTAGTTGAGGGTAGGTGAAGCATGTGGAGGGGATTCTGGGACCCCCCGAAGGAAGGAGCAGCAGGATGGGGAGGAGAGAGGAGGGGCGAATGCTGCCTGGTGCCATCGCCTGCTCCTTGCCTACGTGCTCATGGGGGTGACTCACTGCCCAGCTGCTTCGTAGGGTAGACGTGTCTCTGGTTTAACCTGTCCAGGAAACTGGGGTTAGCTCCCCCCCCCCCAGAGCTGTCTTGTAGGATAGAAGCCAGCTAGGGCACAGGTTAGGAGGTGAGATATCATAATGGACTCCAGTGGGGGAGTCTCACACCCCGATGGCCAGGGACACACAGAGGTGTGAAGTAGACCCTGTTCCTGCCTGAGGAGTGGCCCTGGTGGAGAAGAACTTGAGTCTAGGAAAGGGAGCAAGATTGTCTGTCTCTGAGGTCCTTCCACCCTGGCCACGTCTTGATTGGCAGTTTGGGCACTTGATTCAGGCCCAGTGAGAAAACAGTCAGGGTGGTGGCTCAGCCCTAGGTCTGCAGCTTCCCAGCTGTCCCTTGGGAAAGCCCTTTCCTGCCCAGTCACTGCCTCTTCACCTGCAAAGAAGAGAGAACAGTAATGCCACCGAGGTGCCCGCACCAAGTTCTCCACACCCTCACTATGTACTCATCAGGTTCACCGACAGGCATGCGCACTGTCATCACCACCTTGTCACAGACAAGGAAACAGAGACTCGGAAGGGGGTTGAATAACTTGCCCATGGTCACACAGCCAGTGAGTGGAGGGGCAGGAGGGCACCTGAACAGTCTGGCCCTTCCTTCTAAGAGCTTCTGGAAGAAGAGCTAGTAGAGCCAATGCTGGTGGGCTGCGGGGCAGGCATCTAGTTTACCACTGTGGTCATTTGAGGGCTCTGTTTGGAGCCTATAAACAGAATCCAGTATACCCAAACCTGGGGACCAATCTCAGCCATACCAGGAGAAAGAGGAAGAGTGGAGGGAAGGAGGAATGAGTGTGCACTGAGCAGTCATCGAAGGCTTCCTGGAAGAGGATCCCAGCCAAAGCTTTGAAAAACGAGGCAAGAGGGAGCACAGATTCTGCCCTGTCATGGTGGGAAGTCCTGGCCTGGCTCTTGAACAGCAAGGAGAGGTGAAATGTAGCCAGACCTCTGGGCTCTGATGTATTCTGTCTGATAGATAATAGGAGCAGACAATGGCTCATCTTCACAGGTACATGCTGGAGCTCAGGGGAATGTGGCCTGGCCAGCTCTGTCTTACAGGGCACCGGAGAGGAAGCCCTATCGCTGCCTCTTCTACTTAGTCCGCTTCGACTTGGACCTTGGAGGGGAAGAAAATGAGGTTGACTCTTATTGGGTAAAACCAAGCTTTGGTGTAGGGCTCACCCAGGGCCACAGCCTCCAGCCATGATGAGAGGGAAAATGAATTCAGAACTTCCTGCAGGCATTTTTGGAACTCTCTCCAGGCAGTTCCCCCATGCTTACGCACCTGCAGGACCTTTAAGCTGGTCGCCTTTGGGACTTGTCTTAGATGGGCTTGGAGAGCAGTCCCAAGGCTGGCCCAGGGGTAGCCTTCAGGGTCTCACACACCCCTTTATCTTCTAAGTGGGGACTGAAGCCTGGAGGGTGACAGCATCCATGCATGATTGTTGGTGACAGGGACCTGGTCACAGGGGTGAGCACTTACTAGAATGGAGTCTAGGAGGACTTGTGGAACTCCGGGGACAGCAGACGTGCCCTATGAATCCCACATGTGCCCCCATAGACATTCAGGAGACTCCACATTTGGGAGCCCCTGAAAGGGTCAGATCTGATTGTGTCTATAGACAGGTAGCATTCCCAGGGTGGCTGTGCCCTCCCAATGCCAGCTCAGATGCCTGGGAGAAGCAGCTTTGACCTTGAGGGTTTAGCTCACCTTGGAATAACCCCAGAAGCAGCACATGGACAATCCAGGTGTCGGGGCATTCCTGATTACAGTCCATCCTGTGTGAATGGGGGTGTCCTGCAGTTAGCAGGTGTGTCTCCTAAGGGACCATGCCTGGCAGGGAGCTGGCAGCCTACTCTCCTCCCCAGTAGAGGTTTTCCACACCAGCAGTGACACTTGAGTCACCCAGGGCCTTAAGAAAGTGCAGCAAGGGCTGGGGATGTGCCTTGGCCGGTAAATAGCTTCCCCAGCATGCTGAAACCCCCAGCTTCTATCCCCAGTACTTCATGAACCAAGCATGGTGGTGTGTGCCTGTAATCCCAGCACTCGCTGGTAGAGTGAGGTAGAGGCAAGAGAATCAGAAGTTCAAGGTCATCCTTGACAACATAATAAGTTTGAGACCAGCCAGGGCTACATAAGACCCTTTCTCAGAGAATAAATGTAACTGGGGGTGCTGCACAGTGGTAGAGCATGTGCTGAGTTTTATACCCAGCACCCCCAAAAATTGCAGCCTCTGGGAGCCTGGCCATCTCATCAGTTGAGGGGCTCAGCACAGTGGCCTTGAATTTCTTGGACATTGCTCATTCAGTCAGGACGGCAAGCAACTCATGCCTCCTACAAGCTGCCCAATGGGGTGTTTAGTCCTAGATGTCCCCAAGGCTGTCTGCTTCTTCCAGAGTCTCAGTTTCTCAGAAGATATCCCAAAAGGGCTGCCATAGTAAATGGCTTTTGTGTTGCATTGTGTGCCAACGAAGCCCCTTCTGGGTTGACAGGGCATCCCCTCCACCCACTCTGTTGTCTGATGAGGAACTCTGACATGCCTGGGTCAGGGGCATGGAGCTTCTCCAGCTTTGGAGAAGGGTTTGCATAGCGGCCATTGTCCAGAGGCAGAGCAGGGCAGGTGGGATGTGGGCTCAGATGAGGCCATGTTTTTCCAGGCCTGGTTCTGTGGGTGACACCTGCTGGTTGGGGGGATCTAGGGCCCATGCTCTGGGAAACTGCTACCCAGAGCCTATGCTGTCAGACCATAGCCTGTGTCCCCATGGGTCAGCTCTGGGGGAACTCTGTTGATCGATCATCTTGTCTACCTTTCTATTTCAACCATGGATACCTCTCATCAGTCTTGGGCTCATTCTAGAAGGTGACCATTCTGAATCTCAGAAGGAGACCATTGGGTGGCTTAGGATAGTTGGCCATAAGACCTAGAGCTGTCATTTATCAGCTTGTGGCTTCAGGCAAATCACCTGCCATCTTGGAGCCTCAGTCTCCTCTGCTGTGAAATGGGATAATAGTGTAGCATCCTAGAGAAGCCAACTCATCCTTGTCATGGATGTGGGGGAGAAGAGCAAGAGGACACTAATTCCCAGGATGGGGTGGCCTCGCCCCAAGCTGTCCTCGTGAGCAGTCCCTTCACCATGGGTCACATGGTCATCCAAAGGGTTTGATGGGTAGGTCCCAGGGCTTATGCTAGGAGGGCTGTGGACAGTCCTAGGGGTGAACAGCCTTGGCTAGGCTAGAAGCACATTCTAGAACTACCTAGAAGCTAGGGTGTAGGATTTAGCCATTGGAACAGCTCACAGTGGCCTATATGAGGAAGAATGTCACCCAAGGGAGATTCTAGGTGCTTCCTTCGTCTTCCAGAAAATGGGGAGTCCAGATCCCACCTTACCTGACACAGACTCTCCTCCCATAGCCACCGCCTCTTTGGTCATCCTGGCACACAGCTTCCTTAGAGCAGGAGTCTGGAGCCCTGCCTCCTAGCTGCCTCTCTTTGGGGCCTCAGTTTCCTGAACAGTGAAATGAAGTTGTGACTTTCACTCATTTTTCGTGCTTTACCCCTGCACCTGCTCCTTCTGTCTCCTCGTCATCCCCACCAGATATATGTGGCTGCTGAGGCCACGTCATACCTTCTAGGTGTGAGCAGCGCAGCTGGCCCCAGGACCACAGGCTTAATCACCTTCCACGGCTCTATCGACATGTCCCTTGGCTCCTCCCATTCAAGAACATCACTGGTTCCCATTGCACAGGATTGAAATGAAAACGCCATCATATTCTAACCTTGACCTCCTGAGGCTCCAGTGCGAAACCCCTTTTCTTCAGACCTGTCTCTGCCAGGAAGCCTCCCTCTCCTGCCTTGGTCCACTCTCATATCTGGCTCCATTCACCTGTGCCTTGCACCATAATTCACTTTAATAGTATAGTTCCCTGTCCTGGCCAGCAGCATTCTGAATTTTTCATGTCTATTACTACACTTGAGCCTCCCAATTGCCCAAGAGGTTGGCCAAGTGTATGTCATTATCCCACGCTATCGGTTAGTTACTCAAGGCCTGGATGACATGGAACACAAACCGGTCTGGAGTTCTGATCCACGAACCACACTGAGCCCGTGGCTCTGTGGCCTTCCTTCCCCACTCATGGCTTCAGCTCATTCACCTGGAGGAAGCCAGTCAGATCCCTCTCGGCCAGGCCACTTCTGGCTTCCTGCGGACACCCAGGATCTCTCAGGGTGGCCCAGGGAGGACCTAGAGGAGCTGGGCACCACACACCCATGGCTGGGGCCTGGGAGCTGAGGGGCTTCAGAAGGGAAAGGTGTCAAGAGTGCTGAGCCCCCCATCACAGACTCAGAGCCCAGGGACAGTGTGGCACAGGGCATCCCATTAAAAGCTAACCAGCAGGGCTGGGGAGATGGCTCAGTGGTTGAAAGCACTTGCTTGCAAAGCTTACCCACCCATGTTCAATTCCCCAGTACCCATGTAAAGCAAGATGGGCATTTGTTTGTAATGGCGTGAGACCCTGGCATGTAAACACACATACATGGACAAATCAATTAAAGAAAAAAGCAATCCAGCATCTTATGTTGCCAGAGGCAACTGCTTTTGAGAATGGATTTGAGGTGGTCCCTGTAGTATAAGAGGGGTGCCCTTGCAAGATAGGAAGCAGGAGAGAGAGAGAGAGAGAGAGAGAGAGAGAGAGAGAGAGAGAGAGAGAGAGAGAGAGAATGAGAATGGGCGCCAGGTCTTTCGGTCACCGCAAACTCTAGACATATGTGCCACTTTGTGCACCTGGTTCTACATGGGTACTGGAATCATGAATTCCAGATAGACAACTAAGGATTTTTTAATATAATATGTCCCAAATGATGCAAAGGATATGTGTCGACTAAAACAATTATTTTATGTTTGACTGAAATCCTGCTCTATCTAGCAGCCTTGAGAGGAAAGAGAAACAGGTGTGTGAATTCCATCCATCCGGTGAAGGTGAAAGAGGCTGTGTGATGGCTCTCAGCCTGAGCCGGGCTGATTTCCCTTTGTACGGTGCTTGTCTAACATGTACAAGACCTGGGTTCAACCCTCAGCAGTGCACAAACTGGGCGTGGTGGCACATACCTGTAATCTCAGGTGGGTGCAGGGTTTAAGTTCATACTTGGCTACATAGAGAATTTGAGGCCAGCCTGGGTGCCATGATACCCTATCTAAAGAAAACAAAAAGACAGGAGCTGGGGACATTGGGGAGATAGCTTGATCATTAAGGTGAAGACCTGAGTTTGGATCCCCAGTACCTACATAAAAAGTTGGACATGGTGATGCTCACCTGTAATATGAACCCTGAGGAGGCAGAGACAGGATAGTGTCCAGGGCTTGCTGGCTAGCTCCTGTGCCTGAGCTCTGGGTTTAGCGAGAGACCCCATGTCAAAGAATAAGGGGAAGAGTAACCAAGGAAGGACCCCCTAGGTCAATCTGCACACACACCACAGACACAAATAAAACAAAGGAGGGGAGGGAGCAGAAGGGAGGGGAGGGAAAGGGAGGTGAGAGGAGA